>CM017195.1:2337098-2622098 GCA_004837865.1 Musa balbisiana
TTGCCCTTAATTACTAATTGATATGCTCAAAGGTGTCTAAATTAAAATCTCTCTCTCTCTCTCTCTCTCTCTCTCTCTGCAGTTTGCAGGCATGTTTATGCCTCCATTTTGCCAAAAGACCATGTATGGATAGGACACATGCAATACAGACATATAGCACAGATAGTTACATATACAAGCATTCTCAATCATTGATGTACAATGTTTGCAAGATAGATGCTTATTGCATCTTCACTTTTGTATGCTAGTAATGCGTCAAATGTTTCCAACTAGGTACTTTGAGAAGCAATTTGAACTGGCAGAAGCTGTAAAACTGCCTATGTTTCTGCATATGCGTGCTGCTGCTGAAGACTTCTGTGACATTCTCGCTCAAAATAAGGAAAGGTTGCTTAAACTACAAATTGATTATCTTAAGTTTGTATATTTTATATTTATTTTTACTTTTTATTTTTCTACACATAGTCGTTCTAACTTCAAGTAAATGACTAAATCAGGTCAGACAATTTTTACTTATATAAAAGTTTAAACAGGACTGACAAGAATGTGTACATGAACCCTTTGCAATTCATGTGATTAGGGTTGAAATAATGGAAATAGTTCTTTGCTTGCAAGGGTAAGATGGGGTATGTTCTCTCCCTAGGTCCCATATAGGCAGGAACCTTCTCTTTTCACTAGTTAGAAAAAAAAAAAAAAACTAATGAGGTATAGTCCTTAATAAATTGTTTACCAGTTAATAAAGTTATTGTGCCTTCTTTTTGAATGTAAAAGATTATGCACTTCTTTTACTAAAGGATAGAACTAGCTAATAGCCATGAAATCACAATCTCAACATTGTTAAACAAAGGAACATATGATCAAAAAACAAGATAATAACATTTAATGATAAAAAAATGTTAAATGAAACATTTGCACAAAAATAGAATATTCTAATAACAAAAAAAGACAAGACAAAAAGCAGAGTGTAGAAAATGGGGAAAACAAAAGAGCAATGAAAAGAAAGATCTGTGCAATTCATGCTAAACTGAGTAGTTACATGTTTTTATATTTAATTATTTATATTTCTGTAATATACAGTGAAAGAAGGATATACAAACTCACCCAATTGTTTGATCCCTTAACTTTGCCATCTTAGGCACTCTAGTGATTGAGATGGCCGTACATTGTTATCTCTGTTTGCTTGACAGGTTCGTTTCTGGGGTTGCTCATTCGTTTACCGGAAGTGCAGAAGATCGTGACAGGCTCTTGTCATTTGAAAATCTTTTTATAGGTGATGATTCTATCTACCACTACAATTAGTCTGAGTTTTAGCACTGTTACATACTTCAACATGTTTGTGGAGGCCATCTAATAAGCCAGTGGTTCTATTTTGAAAATTTTCTTCTCTCATTGATCTTTTAAAGGCAGTAGATCTGACTTTACGCTTTTAGTAGCCTCCTAACTCTATATTCATGCACATTGCATGATCATCTGATATGTTTATATTTCATATTTTGTAGTTTAAAGGTGTCCTTTCTCATTACTTATATTTGCATATTTTGTAGTTAAGTATTATTCTTATCAGTGACATATGATCTGGATTAAGGTAAAAAGTCAGTCTCAAATATAATCATTTTTTTCGTAAGCGGTAAGTTCCTTTATCTGTTCTTGCTGTTGATCATAGGCATTAATGGCTGCTCTCTGAAGACACATGACAATCTTGATGTTTTAAGGGGCATTCCTGTTGAGAGGATGATGATAGAGACAGACTCACCATACTGTGAAATCAGGACTACTCATGCTGGAAGGCAGTTTGTTAAATCAGATTGGCCCTCTAAGAAAAAAGAAAAGTATGATCATGACTCTACAGTAAAAGGCCGCAATGAGCCTTGTTTTGTTAGGTAATTGAGATTTACTTGATTTTGCGATGCCATCATTTAATTTCTTTTAATGGTTCTCATAAGGCCATGAATTCAGTTTAATGATCTGACTTTTAATGACACTTATACCTTTTTTTTCTAATTGGATGCTAAGTTCAACTATAAAGGCATATTTTCAAGATCAAATACATTGTAGCCGCGATTTTTGAAAGAAAAACCTCTCTTATGTTGCATCTACAATTTATAGTTGATATGATATTTTCCCTGCTAAAATTTTGGTTTTTGACTTTTTGTTTACTCAGCTCTAAACATTTAGGAGAATGACATCTCCAACCCCACAAATGGATAGCTTTTGACTAAGCATAATCAGCAAATTCTAATTTTTAAGACATATCTAAATCCTTTCTTAGTTACAGAACATGTAGTGCTGACATTGTCTTATTCTAAATCCCTTCTGAATTGTGGAACATTATAGTCTTTGTCTTTCTTAGTGTTTTTTTACTTGTAGAACAAAAGTTCCTACAATTTTTCCAACAGAGATGACTATGATGTCATGGCTTGATGTCTCAGAAGATCTATACTAGCTTGCTAGATTTTGCACTTTAATTCTGGCTAATTGATCACGTTTAATCATGGCATGAGAGTCCCACCTGTGTTTCAATTGTTTGCCTGATATGCTACTACCAGAGACATCCCTTTATTCTTCATCACTTAACTGGAGTCCTTGATGCTACCCACCAGAAATTTCATGATCCTTGTGGGAAATTGAGTCTATCTTGCATCTTCTTACTGCAATTTTAGTGTCAGTTATTAAGAGGCATGTTCTGGTAAGACTTATAAGTTGAGGTCTCAAACATACATTTCTTGGAGAGAAAAAGGTTACCTAATACTTGAGAATAAAACACAGAGATCAAGTTGTTTTATAGGAAATTGAAAATCAATTAGTTAAAGTCATTATGGTGGAACCTTGGTCATTTTTGCTTGGTTGACCTTTGGAACATGGATACCTGTCTTCCAAGCCATTTGTAGTTTCAGTTTCTTTTTATGCAAATCAGGAAAGTCGTAGTCTGTTTGAACCATCATATTGTTGCTAGTATATTCTTCAGTGGCTGCTAATTATCATATTGGAAGAACTATGCTATAAGTATGGCATCATGTCTTTGGTATGAACTTTCTTCTCGATTATTTGAGCACCTGATATAAAAATAATGAATCTTTGCTTGCCAGGCAAGTCCTTGAAGTTGTAGCTGGCTCTAAAGGCATTGGTGATGTAGAGCACCTGAGCAAAGTTTTGTACCACAACACATGCAGGTAATTTCTATTCTTGAGAATGTCTCAAGCTAACCTTAATCTAAAGAAAGCTTCTACCAGAGCAAAGATAAAGATCACATTCTTTCTGAGGTCTTCCATTACTTCTATTCCTTGTAAAGATCACATTCTTTTTTTTATCTCCCTCTAATTATCTGAAAATTCAGAGTTTTTGCCCAGTTCTTGTAAAATTATCATGTTAGGCCAATATTTTTGCTATCTAGGGTTCATGTGCTCTGTTGAGTCAGATGCTTGTCCGAGTGTTTTGTGCTAGCTGTAAAGGATAATGTTCATACAGTTCAATTTAAACTCTATCTATGAAGGAGTACCAAATTTTCCTACCAAATTATTAATCAGTGTTTGGTCGATCGGTTACAAATTGGACTTAAGAAATTCCTTTGTAAATCTTACTTCATTTGCACCATGTTCTTTAATAATACTTCTCTAGGGTTCTCTTCTTTACTGTGCTTGTTCTTGTAGGGTCTTCTTCCCCAATGATTTGGATACAGCAGCAGATGCTCTTCTTGAAAGCGGCCATAATGTCCAGTGACAGACAACCGGAAGTGCTTCATTGACAGAGGACTGGTGCATCTAGCATTGTCCGGCAGCAGCCGCCTAGGCATCCATTTCTTTTGAGAATGAACAACATGATAATTTTCCTTCACTCTTCGGATGCGCTCCGGGTGATGGCATTTCTTTTCTACGGCACCCATGGAATGAGTTAGAAGGTCTTGCCGCTACTTTTTGTAATTCTAAGATACACATGTTTTCCGATTAGATATGTAATTTTATTGCTAAAACTTACTTACATTTCTTATATGTAAGCTGTCTTAATTATTGAAATATGCAATATTATATTAGCATATCCCGAGTTTGAGCGGCAACCAAATATCCATATATTTAACAAAAACAGATCAGATGATAATATAATAATTTTCTTTTAATTATACCATCTAGGATGATGTTGATGGATGATCATTAAATTATACCATTTGAGCTTTAATCAATCTTAGAACATATTAAAATATCTCATATCATTACCATTTAGTTACCTACAAAGAACCCAAACCGAAACCTAACTAACTGTCTTGGTTTGGGGGAACACACAATCTGAGTACCTAATTTTCTATGTAAATCCATTCTAAACCCGATAAAAGCTTATCCAAACCCTGTTTAAATGGATGCAATATGACCAATATCATTACCGTTTAACCACCATCCGCTGACTACCAATCCAAATCCAAAGCTCACCATCTACGTAGACACCATATCATTCTATCCAAACTCAATCTAAACCCTACTAAAGAATACCATATAATTCAACATGGTCCCCCATCAACCGGTGTGGTAGTGATGACCTGCTTCTATAACCACACAGACGCTTCTTCCTCCGCCTTATCGTTCACTCCGCAACCACCACCATGAAAACGCTTCTTGGTGCTGGGTCGTCTCCCAGGCTCCCTTCCTGTCCTCTTCGGCTCCTACAACCATCTAAAGCACCGGTTTCGCTCCCTCGATGTCAAGGAGACTCGCGGAACGAGACGAGCGGCGGGAAGAGCGATCTGAGCATCGGCTCTCCCGTCGTCGTCGTTGAGGCCCCGCCGACGCTCAAGACAGCCACTGCCATGTCTTCGCTTCGGATCAACACCGGGCTGGTCAAGCAGGGCGACGTCGGCAGGTAGGAGGATGTAAAAGTAGCACAAAATAATGAGCCAAAGCGTAGTTATGTGCAATTTAAGGGATGAAAAATACAAGGAAAGAGATCATAGCATCAAATTCGTAGACATCCACCTAAATTTAATGAAGCTCAGAGCAGTTTATTTGGCTACTTTATGCAATGTAAAATTGTTGGTTTCAGCTCGCATCTGCGTAAAAAAGGTTATTACTAGTAGAATGAAGAACATCTGGAAATAAACAGCTTACTTCTTCTTGTACTGCAGAATCATAGCGAGGAAGCCGAAAGACGTATGGGCGGTCCGCCTGGCGATCGGAACATATCTCATAGATGGAAAGTATTTCAAGCCATTAAATGTCGATGAATGAGATCCACATCTGTATTCTACAAAATGTTATCAGAGTATTGAATGCATGTGCAAATTTCATATGCTCTTTGTAGTCTGTTCTCATGATCAGAATTAAAGCATGAAATTTTAACAAGAGCACCGCAGATCAAAACATCATAAAGCCAATTGCAACTTTGGTGGACAGAACAGCTTGGTGATCACGAAAGTTACCAGTTGCTGATACCCAATGGCATCACAGAGAGGGAAGAGGAGAGAATTGTAACCCCAGTGGTAGCAGCATCTTGCCGTTTTCCTCTGTAGAACATGCGTTGCTCCTATCCTCCACTGCCAATGGAAAGGCCTTTAAGAGACGGTGACCATGGAACTTGCACTCTCAAGACTACTTTTGTTTTGGTCAAAGACTTCCATTGCAAAACCTAAATGGAGCAAAGACGGTGAGCCGAACAAGACTGTCGATGATGCGGGATTTGGGAGGATCTCAATGTATAGTGACCGGACGTCACCATGCTTTTGACATTACATTGATTAAGCTAAATCCGATCATAATTCTCTCGATAAAAAGGTTTCACAACGTCGGATTCTGCTTGTTTTTCCATCGAATCGGAGTTTAGCTTTCTCGATTTGCTCGCATGCTCTCGGCACACTCCTCAAAGATCAAGACTGCCTCGAGCAGAACTATTCCGACGTCCCTGTTCTTCCCTGGAATCTTAATTTACCTTTCTCATAGTTTCTAACATCCCACTCCTCCGTTCGTCAAAGACGAAGACTTCTACCCATTTGACATTGCTCAGCACAAAGCCGCCGACCTCTTCCAGGACCGCCAATTACTACAAGAATGTCTCTCCAACAGATCGCATCCACCTTTCTTATCGGTTCCCCGCTCGTCTTTCTCACCCTCAAATCTCTCGACAGCGAAAAGGAGCATAAAACAACGAGCACAAGCAATCCCACCACCTAAACATCCATAAATCGTCACTAGAAAACCCACACAATCAAAAGAAGAGATCAATTACCATGAGAAGGTCATTCATCTTCGAAGGAGGAGCTCCAGACGAATCGGGCGATCTACCGGACAAGAAACCCCAACTCGGATCCAAGGATGGGATTTGAATCGGACAAACTGAAGTAGAAACCAAACCGACGGGGTTAATCTTAACTATACTAATGGCGGGAGATTAAACGAGGGTTTCGAATTGAAATCAAATGCGCGCCAACGTGAGAGCGGCACCCAACCACACACATGCTGTGGACCTCAAAGACCTAATGCTTTTTGTTATTACATCAATTTTGATACATGGAAATTTGAATCAAAATCAAAATACAATTTTAAATGTTAAACCCTATCGAACTTTCAGGATTTTTCATGTAATACTAATTAATGATATATCTAAACAACTTGTGTGGAAAAGGGTAGCTTTTTTTTTTTAATGAACAAATTAAAGATTTGAAACTTATAAATTATGACATATCAAAATTCACTTATCAAAAATAAGGCAAATATCTAAACACAATAATCACACAACCATAGATATCTTTAATACACAACAAATTAATTAAATATGATCAATAACCCATCGGAAATACCGGTATGCACCAGAGGCCAATTGGAGAAAAAACTCAAACATGCAGTGCATAACAGCTTATATTTTTTTAAGATGGTGAAGTTATGAAATTGTTACAATATTACTGAAGTAAATGGAGGAATTAAAAGTTTAACACTGATAATGCAATTCTCCAACTGTTTTATTTACTTGTCACCTGGATCCAGGTGTTACAAAACCATATATGTTAATAAGCATGCATTCAGTGCAATATAAAACCAAAAAATAAAAATACTTGCAGGCAGCAGTATTGTTAAAAATGAGGATAGATTATGAAGGAAAAGAAGTTACAGCATCTGTACAGCCACATTTACAAGTCTACCTAGAAAGAAGGAAGAACATAAAAGCTCTTACTGATCACAATGGTTAATGGTGAGGTTTCACCAGTTTGACACTACTGTAGAAGCGCTTAAGGTCCTTCATTGCCCTCTCTTCAATCTGGATCGAGCGGATGGATGATGGAGCATCAGTCTCAGGCTTGAACCAGCGGTTTGGAACCGAGTCCTTAGGGCCACCAGCCTCCGAAGGTGAGCCTATTGAAGATACTGAGAAGCCTGATATTTTGGTTTTAGGGCTGTGTGAGATGCTCACATGTCTTTTCTCCTGCTAACATGATGAAATTTATTATTTTCAGAAGGTAGAAAAATGGACAATGCAATGCTATGGTTATGGTGAAAGAAAAAGGAAAAAGTATAACTACCAACATTGATAAACAAAGGTTCAATATCAGTCATCAAAAATGAGTCGAGCATCGTATAGACTGAAACTCCAAATTGTATCAGCAATGTCAAAACATGTACCAGAAACAATCCAGCAGACTGTGTAGGTAGAGAAGAGAATTTCAAACTCTTAATTTGCAAGGACCAAGGGACTGACGATGCTACACCAAAAGCTTAGACTGGTAACTCTTAAGACTACAAATTTGTACAACTGTTTTGAGTGATATAACATACTAAATTAATCACTTCCAAAACATATCTAGTGACTGACAATATGTAAAAAGTATATATTATAAATGACTACCCAAAACCAGGTTACCACAATCAAGTCAATAGTCAATATAAATAGCTCAGAGTCGTAGTTGGCATATATTAAGATGGTAATAATCTGCAATATTACTTTGATTATGTCCCATACCTGCTGCAACTGTATATCCCTTAATGATGGCCGGTTCAGACCAGGTGAAGTTCCTGAAGATGACCAAGGAGGTGTGCTCTTTTCAGCGTCAGGTCCAGCAACTCCTTCTGCTGGGACTATAACTATTGGGCTTGATATGTTTGGCAGGAATGAACCTAATGGAACCTTTCCACTATTTGCAGGATCTGTTGGATCTTCACACCCACCTTTCGACCTCATAGGAATTATTTCTTTTGTTTTGCTCTGTTCATTCTGAATATCACGAAGAGAAGTGTGTGTAAATTTAGCACCACCCCACGCTGGTCCCTCATTTTTTGGCATTGGTAGAGGGGCATGTCTGGGGGCATCATCAAGAGCACCACTCAGAAACATTGACAGGCCACCCTTCCTGTTCTTTTTCTTTGACGTGGTTAAATGGGAAGTCTTATTAGTATGGGATAAAGAAATTGCTTTCTCAGTTTTAGAAGAGGAATCTTCCATGGTTATGCTTCTACTGATGGCATCGACATCCACAGCAGTGTCTTCCTGTTATACAGACAATTTGTCAGAAAAAAAATCAACATTACTAGAACTGAGGTATAAAATCTTAACATTCTAAAACACATATATAATGGTGCACTGTACAAAACATGGAACCCACCTATTATATTTAATTAAAAATTTGAGTATTTAACTAATAAATTAAAATTCAAAGTAACATTAAAATGTCTTTTTCCTATGATTTTGTTTGTAACAAGGTTCAAGCCACAATCATAAAAAGATGCTAATAACTGACATGCAAGTCAATTCAGTCCAAGCGGTCTACGAGAACTCCTATATCTGGTGTATCAGGGACTGCATCATAGGGTCTACGAAAACCCTCCCACCTGTGATTGTGATTTCCAGACTGACAAATGGTCAAATCTAGGAGTGGAAACATCCAGCAACTATGACAATCAAAATCCAGCCCAAAATGGTGCAGTTAGATATGTTCAGCAGATGCATATGCAACAAAAGGAGAACTACAGAGTATCAAAACTCTAAGCCTATACTTAACCATTAATCGTTTCCAAGACAACATATTTTAAGGTGCATGAAAGCTGATAGTTGGAGTAAACCCAGAGAGAAGAATCACAAAGCATATAAGAAAAGAAAAGAGTTCATAGATGATAACTCTCTCTAAGAAATATCTAAAACATTATGGTCAAATATTTTAGTGGATTACCCTTTCAGGTTCAACAGAATGTGCAATAAATAATACAAGAAACTAATAAGATTAATATAAAGGTAGAACACAAAGAACTCATAAGATTACCATCTTTTCAGCAACTTCAAGAGTTTTGATATCTGGAAAACCCTTAACAGAATTCTGCTCCTCAAATATTTCACTATTTATAGATAAAACTTCAGATTGTGTTGCCTTCTGTTTAGGTTTCCTCCTTTGTTTCCTAGAAATTTCAGCCTTTTTATTCCCCTTTCCATCAGATAAGCCAGAAGACAATAGTGTAGATTCTGTTTCAAGGGGGAAGCCTAGCTCGGCAAGCGCACATTCAAGTGAAGACCTGGTTTGAATCTTTGCAATTTGTTGGTCATCAAGATGATGCCCATTCAACTGCTTAGCCTCAAGGATCTCTATTTGCTGCAATTTTTTCTTAAGAGCTCTGACTTGTTTGAAGACAGTTTGGTCAGTAATCAAATCAGTTTGCACAAAACAGTCAACTCTGGAGCTCTCTTGCTTTGTGAGTACATTGTCAGAATTATCTCTAAGCCTAAAATGTCCTTTCTCAATGTCCTCCTCATCACTGTTAATGATGGCAGGGAAAGTAGCAGTTGGTGTGGGAAGGCGACGATAACTCCAGGGTTCTGAAGATCTTGCATCGAGAAGTTTCTCAAGCTTGGCCAGAACTTCAAGTGAGCCACTTGCAATTGCTGATGCCGAGACTGTGAAAATATAATCAAGATTGTGTATAGCTAATTCCTGCATGACTCCTAATTGTTAGGTTTCTCTGACAAAGAAAAGGAAAAAGTGATTCCTAGTTCAACTTTGGATGAGAAAATAAAAGAAAATACCTCACAGTGCTTTCTAAGATTATCAGCCTCTAGAGAATCAGCAATTTCCAATAGTTGAATAGCATTCCTTGGCTCCACCAGCAACTCTGCTGCAGCTTTCTCACATAGGCTTTTCAGGCTTGGTATATCCTTGCTACCAACATCATTTTTAATGGTCTTAGGGCTGGTATCAATTTCGATGTCATTGAAAGAATTATCATAATCTAATTCCTCCACTTCAGCATTGACATCTGATAATTGTTCAACAACAGAGGCCTCTGATCTGAGAGGATAACTAGGATGATAAAGAGCACAAAGAGCCAGCAAATGAGTTTCACCAACACATACTGAAGTAGCTCGCTTAATGCCATGTAAGCGAGCAGGAATTGGAGTCCCATCCTTATATTTCTTCCCATCCCACATATATACGTCTCCTGTTGTTGTAACAGCAGCAGTCCAATACTTACCTGCTGAAATGCTAACGATATTCGTTCCACATATTGAATAGAGCTAGATGTAAAAGAAAAGAAAAGAAAAGGTCAGAAAAAAAAAAGACCACATATAAACAACCAAAATATCATGAAGTTGTCGGAGTCATTTCCGTATCTTGACTTCTTAAATCCAAGGATATGTTAACAGTTACAAACCTGCTGGCATCTTAAGTCAGGATCTGAGGAAACCCAATAAAATAGGGCACCATCATCAGTAAGGGCTGTGCTATGAACCACTCCGGCAGCAACTGAAATAACATGAAGCCGCTCCATTCGATGAAACTTAAGGGGTGTATTTCCACTTTTTTTAATATTTCTGCTAATAACAACACGTTTTGGGGTGACAAGGCGATGGCCCCAAGTAAATACCTATCAAAGTTTTAAAGAACACATAAACTAAGCTCAGTGCAAGTTGAAATCACAAGACATCGACCAAACTCCAAAATCAAGGGACCACCATTCAAGATGAAACTAGAGGTGAAGCAATTCATAGCTTTTTAATAATACTGTCAGGAATTGGCATAGTGTCAAGGTGGACCAACAGGATAAGAGGCAGGACATGAAAGTCTCAATTTATGAGGCTAAGAAACCTGTAAGACTGGGTCCCATGGCATCAAAGAAGTCAATAGCAGGCATTGATTAGCAGAAACCGATGAACTGCATGTATAAATTCGACAATAAATAAGCATTGGCAAGTCAGAGAGGATAAACATGTAACCTGCATGAAGCATGATCACCATCATACCATTTAATGGCTGATGAGCAGTGTAAAGTGTGAACCAGCTGGTGAAGAAAATATATTGAACTGCTTAAAAACCACTAAATTTACTTCAAGTTATTTTACTTGCTTCCCACAATATTTGTTAGTGCACTTGATCATGATTCTTCACTATTTCCCTTTAGGGGAATGCTAACTTGATTTATTATTGTTAAAACTTGTTTTAGAAAAGAAAATTTGTACCAACAATCCATTTTTCCACTTACATGGGTGGATATTTACCTCACCATCAGCTCCTAAAACTATTGTATGATACTTTGCTGCAGAAACTCCTCTGAAGACTTTCCCCTTCAAGTACTCAACCATTCTTGGTATGGAATTTGAGACTGAATTGGAGGTACCATAACCAAGCTGACCTTCCTTGTTGCAGCCCCATGTAAAAACTTCACCAGACTCAGCAACTGCAGCAGAGTGCTTGTTTCCAGCAGCAACAGCAATGACTTTTACTTTAAGGGAACTCACCCTCCTCGGTGTGGGTTGTGTATCAACAGAAGTATAGCCAAGCTGACCCTCTGCATGTAATATTTATACCACAACAAATAAGGAATCATTTTCAAACCTAAATGTCATGACCTAATGGTATTAGCTCACAAGTCATGAATAGATGGGAGTAAAAAATATAATTTGGAGAATATGATGGCTGAAAAGAAACAGAACTGCTGCATAATCCAATGGCCTATCTATACCTGAGAACAAAACAAACATATTTATCAGCAGAATAAAGATGCAGAACAATGTACCTCTATTTGATCCCCAAGTAAAAACCTCTCCACCCTCTGTAGCAATTACTGTATGATGCTTGGCTGCTGCCACAATCTTGACTCGACGAGTACCCAAGCCCAATATCACCTGCCGAGGCGTGATCACAGCAGCTTGACCACTGCAAAAAACAACAAAGCATGAAAGCCATTACAGGAGTGCCCTTGTTATAGAACCAGAAAAGACACTGCATTGTTACACCACATAAAAATAGCATAAAGATGGATTACATTAAGACACTATCAGCACCATCCAACTACCACGAAAATTCAATTACTAGCTCAACCAGCAACCCCCAAAGATTTATGACACAAAAAGCTCCATCAGCACAAATTATTCAGCTTTGCTATATGCTTGAAAATAAATCAATTAATTGTTTCCTAAAGTTTAACTAGAGAGAGCATGCAACATCTAAGGACCACCACCCCACCCCAGAAAAAGAAAAAAGAAAGACAATAACACAAATAGTTTACATTTTTCCTTCCTCAAACCATATATTTCCTACTCTTGTCATAATAATTGGTGTTATTTGATATTAAAATCTTATCACATTTCTGCCTCATCATCTGTTTTTTTTTTCATGAAGTTTAGTTCACTATAGACCACCTAATCGCTTCTTTCATTATCATGCTCGACTAGGTTAGGAAATTACAATGCTAAATCAACATGGAGTTCAACTTTTGTGGGATATCTACGTTTGATTTTGTCTTCCAATAGAAAATACCTGAAATTTGACAAGCAGAAAAATTTTCCAGTGACAAAATTTCAGAACATTTTTTAAAGAGAAAAAAGTAAATAAAATGTATAAAATTGATTATTTAAGGCTGCAAATTATTATATTTATGTATCCCAACAAGGTGATGCTTTCTAGCAATCACCTATAAGATGACTAATTTAATTGCTTATACATGTGAATACAAGATACAACATAAAGTGGCTAGAGAAACAAGCAAATACTTAGAAAAAGACAAATATTCAGGTTAAAAAAAACTAGTGCATTGCATTTGCAGATAATTATTTTCTTTTATTTATAATGTGAAATATTGTTTCTTTCAAGAAAAAAAAAAACAATCACTTGTGGAATGGTTTGTTTATTCTAAATAATTAATAGACTTGAGCCTTTTTTCAACTTGCTTATACTTTATTTCTGAATATTCCCATGATCGGGGGTTGTAGTATATATTTATCATTACAAGGTAATTAATATTTGCCATCTGCTTTCTGTAACAGACAATTCAGACATTTAATTGCTATATGACTTGCTATCTGGAGTAGAACAAGTTATTGTCATGCACACCCTGTGGCCTCTGAATTAAACATCCAATGAACAATATAAACTGATGTCCACTTGAACTTTGTGAAGATTATTGATAGTGTTCAGCCCTTCCTATAGGCACCTCCCAATCCTTAAAAATAAAAAAGGAACACTGACTGCCCCTGTTTACATGACATTCAGAAGAGACCAAATTAGACAGAAACCATATACCTGTGAACATCAAAATCTGGATGGCCCAACCGACCACCCCTTCCATATCCCCAAGTATAAAGTTGCCCATCAGAACCAACAGCTACACTATGAAACTTTGAAGCAGCAATTATCTTAATACAAGAGCTATGGAGTGCATCAACTTTGCATGGCAACTTCTGAATATGAGCGTTGCCTGTTCCCAGCTGATAGTTTGTCCCACTTCCCCAACTGAAGACTTCTGTTGCAACTAAAATGACAGAGAAACAGGAATAAGAAATTAAGAATATGATCCAAATAGTATATTCAGTTTGAACAACCAAGAGAAAGGCATGTACTCACCCGGCAAATGACAATGTAACAAAATCCAACACAAAAATTTGAGATTAAGTAATCAACAATATGCACTCGACAATTTACCTGAGACTTAATACTATAAATGAGCATATAGCAGGTAATTCTAATTGTAAAGAAAATTTTAGCTTGGTTGTTCCATGTTCAATAGGAAATGAGGTAACCTGAATCAGATGGGCATTTCCTGTGGACAGGAACACAGGTCCAGAAAGACCGTATCAACCAGGAGTACGGCATTAGAGTCTTCCAAAGGTGAGGAGATGCACCAGCTTGTAGAAGAACGCTGGCACACAGCAAGAGAACCAAAATGAAGTGCCCTATGGAGACTGCTCATCCTGACTCACTCCCCATCCTGAAAGTAATTAATGACCATATCGTAAAATCTAATAATAGTCCAAGAAAGATGCAAAAGCTTCTACTAATATAGAATGAAACATAGAAATCGAGCAAACCAAAGAGGTGAAATATCTTTGAATCTGTCAGAGCACTATGCATAACATGTCAGCAAAACTATGATATTTATCTGGGCAAAGCAACAAAGGATGAATAGCATACCCTTGAATCAGGATCAGCACCAGCAGCAAGAAGCCTCTTCACAATAGGAACATGATTCCTCCATGTTGCTATATGAAGAGGAGTGAGGCCAAATGCATTTCTCGCATCAATGTTTCCACCATTCTTCTTTAGTGATACCAAAGCTAAATCGAGTTCAACTACAGACCCTTGTTTGCAGATAAACCATAGATCTTTCTGAGAACTGCTTGAAGAAAACTTGCGATTAGATGTCTGCCTCACTGAGCTTGAATGAGGCACCAAGCCCTCCATATAACTGACAGTAGGTTTCAATCAGAAACAGTTTGATGGTAGCTCCAAGCGTTTACTACTTTGAGAGCTGAGGCAGTTCTACAAGGTCCACTTCTCCAAGGAAGTGCTATTATACTCTAAATAATCTAATCCATTTTGCCAGCCTAAGTCACGAATTACCGTAAAACCAGCTCGCACACATTGCAGAATTTCCAAGACCCAGATGACTGAACATTGTCAACCAACAAAATACAAACAATTTTTGACTATACAATAGCAGTTCACATCAGCAGAAGCTAGTCATGCACTTATCACAAAGCCCATAGTCTTTTTCCAATAGAAGATTCTCGTTGTTGTAGTCAAATGTCTTGCATGCTTACAAACCGATAAACTGATCCTGATCCTGATGCTGGTATATCAGTCTATCAAGATATGTTCCTCCCAATTTACACCAACAACCATGAAGTGAAAAAGGAAAATGTACTGTAAAGATTCCTGAAAATATTCAATTAATTAGTTCATAAAGACAGTACATTGTCAGTCAGCTAAATTAAATGAACACCATGACATGGAACGGTTTCCTATTGACATCTAAAAAGGAAAGCACACAAAGATTTATTTGGTATTTAAGAGCAGACCTCAAGTATGTCACTATAAAATAGAACAAATAATAATAATACTTGTGTTTATCTTGGAAGGTAACAATGCTTTAATATGCAAACTAGAAACTAAATTAAGCAGTAGCCTCAAATTATTTGCCATCATCATCATAAACTTCACAGCACGCAATTAACCCACACTTTGTACATCGTGTCTGTTTATCTGATCCAACTGATTTTTTGTTTCTCTTCTCGTTTAAATATATACCCAACAGTTATTTATTAACCTGCCAAATATATACATCGATTCAATTCTATCATTGTTTGTTAATCTTTTAAAAGGAAGTAACCGGTTTCTTGCATTAAGGAAGCACATATACATAGTGAAAATTTTGAAAAATTTTAAAAGATCTAACAGTTGTCAGGTGTCATAATCTAAATAATGAAATGCTCTATGAATTTGAGATGCAAATGCAGTTCAACAAGATCTTGAGGCATCATTTGTACACCATCAGATTGCAGGAATATTCTGTAGAAAAATGAGAGTTATGCATGTGCCATTTTATACATTATACTGACAAGGAAAACAATTGCTACCCCAAAAGTAAAACAAAATTTTTTATGTCATGCATCGAGTGCCAGCAAAATAATATATAGCAGTATTTATATTTTACATGAAATAAACATGTAAAACCTTTTTGCCACCAGGGTCAACAAAACAGAACAACTAATAGGTGCAGACTACAATTGAGACCAAAATTTAATGGTCCTTAAGTCTAGATCCAGCAGTAGATTTTAAACATGGCACAAGCCTTCCCAAAAGGAAGAAAGTCCATGTTGTTTATCAATTAATAAACATACTCAAGATCCAGGAAACGAATTACACATCGAAATGTAGAAAGAAACATACGCAGGCACGTCTAGAACTCCAAATTGGAGAACCCTCACAAGATCTAGCATCGCCTCAATGGCGAGCCCCCAAAATCATACATTTCCGACAAAAAAAAATGAAAAACGAGACTTTTGCCATCACGTCATGAACAAGATCAAACATTTCGACAAAAAAATCCCTCGCTCAGAAGAGTAAAATGCCGCAGAAAGACCACCGCCCGAGTAAAATGGGCTAAAATCTCCCAAAGAAAACGAAGGGCAAGAGAGTAATCCCAGCAAACCATGTTCAATCGGAGCTTCTGCGGACGTAGAGGCCACCAAATCAAATCAAACCTAGAAAAAGAACCGGCGAGGAAGTACCCACCAGAAATCGCCAGTGATGGGGACCAAGAGAAACCAATCCGTAGGGTGCGTGCTGGCTTTTCCTGTTTGCTTTGCAGGGTTTGCGTTTAACGGAGGGAAGGAGAAGCGAATCCACGCACGGAATATGCCCCCACGGGGGAGGTCTGGTGAAACCCCCCAACTCGTCTCTCTCTCTCTCTCATTATTTTCTCCACACGGCAATTCCACTACCATAGGGGCATTTCCGGAACAAAAATAAGCGGTTGCCATTCTTGACACTTTAAACAAATATTTTATTTTAACTAATTATGTAAATAATTACCAAATGACAATTTATTCGGCAAAATATTAAAGAATTTAGAGGTTTTCTTTTTTTTTCTTTTCACAATATAATAAGATTGGATTGGAATTTTTGAGGATAAATTTGAGGTTGTCGAGTAGCCATCTTAAATTATTAATTTCTTATATTTAAATAATCTAATAATTATTTAAGTGATTAATAAATTCGAAATTTTATTTGGTAAAATACATACAAAAATATGAGGTTTTTCTTTATTAAATTGCCAATTAGTCATATTAATTGCCTAGCTTTATAATGAAATTTTAATTTTCATTTAAATTATTATTTTGGTAAAATGACAGCAGGGAAATCCGAAATTGTGAAGTCAAAAAATAATGTGCTTTGAAAAGGACCAAAATACTCATTTGAATAAACACCAAGAATTTTTCAAAGTACTAAACCAATTATCACAACTTCTTATTATATACAAATTATAGGAACCATAATTATTTGGAGTTGGATCCTATGTTCTTTGTATACTTGTTATAGTTGTTGATTGATATTATTATAGGCTCCTACAATTTGACTTATTTGTTTTTTAAATTTGACATACTTGTTGAAATGATTAATAAAATTATTTAAGTGATTAATATATATATATATATATATATATATATATATCCCTTCAAAAATTAGAAGTTTTACAGGTATGTCATTATAATTTACATTAATATCTTCTAAAAACTCATTATGATGTGTATGTATGTATGTATGCATTCGATATTAAAATTTTTAATGATAACTAATCTGTTTCTAAAATTTGGCTTGTATGTATAAACTCCAAAGTTAAATTTGATCTTGATGTGTGGTTTAGAATTAGTTTGATTCTCGAATTAAATCATGAGGAATCATAGAACATTAGATATCATTATTTGAACAATATTATTTACATTATGCTCTTCTTATTCTTCTTTTTTTTTTTACAGTTAATGGCATTTGATATCAACTGCAATAAAGCCATAATTATATCCTTGCAAAATAAATATTGGCTCTTGAGACCTCATATTAAATTGCCAATTAGTCATATTAAATTGCCAATTAGTCATATTAAATTGCCAATTAGTCATATTAAATTGCCAATTAGTCATATTAAATTGCCAATTAGTCATATTAAATTGCCAATTAGTCATATTAAATTGCCAATTAGTCATATTAAATTGCCAATTAGTCATATTAAATTGCCAATTAGTCATATTAAATTGCCAATTAGTCATATTAAATTGCCAATTAGTCATATTAAATTGCCAATTAGTCATATTAAATTGCCAATTAGTCATATTAAATTGCCAATTAGTCATATTAAATTGCCAATTAGTCATATTAAATTGCCAATTAGTCATATTAAATTGCCAATTAGTCATATTAAATTGCCAATTAGTCATATTAAATTGCCAATTAGTCATATTAAATTGCCAATTAGTCATATTAAATTGCCAATTAGTCATATTAAATTGCCAATTAGTCATATTAAATTGCCAATTAGTCATATTAAATTGCCAAAATACTCATTTGAATAAACACAAGAATTTTTCAAAGTACTAAACCAATTATCACAACTTCTTATTATATACAAATTATAGGAACCATAATTATTTGGAGTTGGATCCTATGTTCTTTGTATACTTGTTATAGTTGTTGATTGATATTATTATAGGCTCCTACAATTTGACTTATTTGTTTTTTTAAATTTGACATACTTGTTGAAATGATTAATAAAATTATTTAAGTGATTAATATATATATATATATATATATATATATATATATCCCTTCAAAAATTAGAAGTTTTACATGTATGTCATTATAATTTACATTAATATCTTCTAAAACTCATTATGATGTGTATGTATGTATGTATGCATTCGATATTAAATTTTTATCTGTTTCTAAAATTTGGCTTGTATGTATAAACTCCAAAGTTAAATTTGATCTTGATGTGTGGTTTAGAATTAGTTTGATTCTCGAATTAAATCATGAGGAATCATAGAACATTAGATATCATTTATTTGAACAATATTAATTTACATTATGCTCTTCTTATTCTTCTTTTTTTTTTTTTACAGTTAATGGCATTTGATATCAACTGCAATAAAGCCATAATTATATCCTTGCAAAATAAATATTGGCTCTTTGACCTCTGATCGTAGAAGACACATATTCTACCATCAACACAACAGAGGATGATAAGAACTATTTTATAGTTTTAGAAAAGAAATGGATAGTTTTAGAGCGTTGATGCTATGGATCGAGAGTCGATATGGCTCGATCTTATCTCGAATATGTGAAATCATCCAGGTGAGTCTTCCTGAGGGAGGGGCTGAATGATTGAAGCTAAGCAAGGACTGACGAAAGCGATTTCAAGGTGAAACTAGAGTGGATTCGATCTCCATTAGGACCTTGCACAATAGGTCGACGTCACGTGAGATTTTCAATTCGACTCATTCGATGCTTAAGTTAGTTGATAAGAAACTGATTATATATCTAATAAAGATTTTTGGGGACCGGTTTCCTTTTCAGGCATCGAGGATTAGTTTTTATACCTATGGAGTCGACAAGAGGAAACTATGGTTGCAAAGACCGTTCATACCTCCTACGGTGCATTCATGTGGGCGATAGACCTGTATAGCCTCATGCATTTTTGGTCGTCTTGTCCAAGCTCTTATAGCGCGATGTCGATCCATATCGTCCTGTATGACGCGAAGCTAGAAGGGGATGATCAAGGGAGTGCCGACTGCTAACCTAATATTTTCCCTCATCAGATATATGTCGTGATGTCCTTCATATTAGCTCCCTAGCGACTACCAACTTACGACCTGCATGTGATGCTATAATACTCCCTATCACATATTTTACTTACGTATGTTTTTTTATGACGATCATACAGATAAGTACTAAAATAAGACATATTAAATGATACCCTAAGTATATGACAAGTCATTCTTGTTTTTCTTTTATAAAAGACATGTGATCATGGTGAGTTAGGGTAGGATCCTATGAGCTAGAAAATTAAGAATAACATTTACAGCCTAACACAATCAGCCAACTTGTTCTTTAACAATCTCCTTTTGTGATTTGCATGTCCTTTGATCTAAAATTTGATTAGATGGATGTCTGATTCAGTTATAATAATCATAACAGAAATATAATATTATATTAAAAAAAAGACAAGGATTGATCAATAAATATACTAAAAATAAACAGATCGATGCTTTAATAATCTCGACTCTAAATGCTATTTATTCTTTTTGTTGTTCCACCACGATATGGTGACTTTGTGTGCGCCATACGAAAGGGAGGAGAGTCTTCCACGTTCCAATACTATCCTTCTCACTTGCTTCATTCTATGGTCAGACTTCGGATTCTTCAAACTGCTGCCTAAACAAAAGCATACAACACTTCAATTTTCTTCACCTCTGATAGGCAAAAATAAAAAGACTATTAGGATAAACAATAGTTGATATCTATTTGCCGTTTAATATTGATAAGTACTTTAAGAATTCTAATTATATTTGAATTAATTAGAAGAGTTTTAGTTAAATTGAAACTCTTTAGTAAATTTTGATTTGTTCATATAAATTAAGGAATTGAGAAAAAAATATTTAGATTAATATGAGAGGTATATTAATCTTATAAATTAAAGAATATGAATTTTCTCCATGAATATAATCATGAATTTATCGAATTACGTTAATCTTACGTTAACTTTTTAATATACTTTTTTTTAGTTTATTGATCTATGTGTTTTCTTTTAGATTTTAAAATTCATAATTCATAATTCCTATAATTCATAATTCCTATAATTCATAATTCCTATAATTCATAATTCATAATTCCTATAATTCATAATTCATAATTCATAATTCATAATTCATAATTCATAATTCATAATTCTATAAATTATGAATTAATTAGAAGAGTTTTAGTTAAATTGAAACTCTTTAATAAATTTTGATTTGTTCCTATAAATATAAGCTTTTACAAATTGAGAAAAAAATATTTAGATTAATATGAGAGGTATATTAATCTTATAAATTAAAGAATATGAATTTTCTCCATGAATATAATCATGAATTTATCGAATTACGTTAATCTTACGGCAACTTTTTAATATACTTTTTTTTAGTTTATTGATCTATGTGTTTTCTTTTAGATTTTAAAATTCATAATTCATAATTATATAAATCATAATTCTATAAATTATGAATTAATTAGAAGAGTTTTATATAAATTGAAACTCTTTAATAAATTTTGATTTGTTCCTATAAATATAAGCTTTTACAAATTGAGAAAAAACTTATTTAGATTAATATGAGAGGTATATTAACTTTTATAAATTAAAGAATAGAATTTTCTCCATGAATATAATCATTGAATTTATCGAATAATCGAATAATGTTAATCTTACGTTAACTTTTTAATATACTTTTTTTTAGTTTATTGATCTATGTGTTTTCTTTTAGATTTTAAAATTCATAATTCATAATTCATAATTCCTATAATTCATAATTCTATAAATTATGAATTAATTAGAAGAGTTTTCTATAAATCGAAACTCTTTAATAAATTTTGATTTGTTCCTATAAATATACTCTTGAGAAAAAAATATTTACATTAATATGAGAGGTATATTAATCTCATAAATTAAAGAATATGAATTTTCTCCATGAATATAATCATGAATTTATCGTTAATCTTACGTTAACCTTTTAATATACTTTTTTTTTAGTTTATTGATCTATGTGTTTTCTTTTAGATTTTAAAATTCTTCTCACCCTCCTAACATACTACTATTATTTGAGTCCAAAATAAATCAACAAGGATTGGATCCACAAGGGTCATCTCCATAGAGGCTATTCTCCATGCAACAGTTGACCAAAAAGTCAATTGTTGATAGCACATCCGCTTGAGTTCTCAAAATAACATAGCTTTGAGGAGATTAGAAGTTGACCATGAAGTCCTCTTGCGGGAACAAGAAAAGAAATGTTCGTTGTTCTCTGGTTTGGGTAGTCGAGAAGGTACTCAAATACTGGAGAAGAAGAAGATGGATGCGTCTTCTAAGTCATCAAAGCCAAGATCTAAATAGAAGCATAAATTTGACCCCTTGCTATAAGAAGATCTGGTAGAGGCAGAGAGATGCATGAGACAACCAAAAAAGATGGTTGGTGACAACCACAGGCTTGAATACTAAGATCAGTGGATGACAACATACTAATCTGCTGACAGGTCCACGTCCAAAGGGTATTTGTTCTTGATCACTGTTGAGAACTACGAAGAAGAAGAAAGATGTCAAGAATGTGGCCTTCGGGTCATCAGACAGAAGATCAAAACAGAACTGTACATTTTTCCTTTTTTGTTTTGTTTTGTTCTTTGCTCTACCATAATCTGGCAGTGGAAGAGGGATGCAAGAGGCCACAAAAGCATATGGCTGCTGACCACCTCAGGTTTCAATTCAATGACAAGATGCTCATTGTTTCTGGTGACAAAGTCAATGACAAGATGATGTTCATTGTTTCCAATCTTTTCTTTCTTGGTTTGTTAATAAGTACTCAAACTTTTGGTGCTTTCAGCAGTCGAAAAACTATGAAAAGCACAGACAGCAACCTATTTTCTTTGGAATAGTAATGGCAAGAAGAAGAAGAAGAAGAAGAAGAAGAAGAAGAAGTTGACCAAAAAGTCAATTGTTGATAGCACATCCGCTTGAGTTCTCAAAATAACATAGCTTTGAGGAGATTAGAAGTTGACCATGAAGTCCTCTTGCGGGAACAAGAAAAGAAATGTTCGTTGTTCTCTGGTTTGGGTAGTCGAGAAGGTACTCAAATACTGGAGAAGAAGAAGATGGATGCGTCTTCTAAGTCATCAAAGCCAAGATCTAAATAGAAGCATAAATTTGACCCCTTGCTATAAGAAGATCTGGTAGAGGCAGAGAGATGCATGAGACAACCAAAAAAGATGGTTGGTGACAACCACAGGCTTGAATACTAAGATCAGTGGATGACAACATACTAATCTGCTGACAGGTCCACGTCCAAAGGGTATTTGTTCTTGATCACTGTTGAGAACTACGAAGAAGAAGAAAGATGTCAAGAATGTGGCCTTCGGGTCATCAGACAGAAGATCAAAACAGAACTGTACATTTTTCCTTTTTTTGTTTTGTTTTTGTTCTTTGCTCTACCATAATCTGGCAGTGGAAGAGGGATGCAAGAGGCCACAAAAGCATATGGCTGCTGACCACCTCAGGTTTCAATTCAATGACAAGATGCTCATTGTTTCTGGTGACAAAGTCAATGACAAGATGATGTTCATTGTTTCCAATCTTTTCTTTCTTGGTTTGTTAATAAGTTACTCAAACTTTTGGTGCTTTCAGCAGTCGAAAACTATGAAAAGCACAGACAGCAACCTATTTTCTTTGGAATTAGTAATGGAAGAAGAAGAAGAAGAAGAAGAAGAAGAAGAAAGATGGGAGCAATGTGGCCTTCAGGTCATCAGAGCAAGATCTAAACAGAAACATACTTTTTTTTTCCCTCTTGATCTAAGAAGATCTGGCAGATGCAGATGCACATGATTCCCCATAAACAGATCTGGCAGAGGCAGAGATGTATGAGACCATAGAACAGATGGCTGGTGACCACCACAGACTGGAATACTAAAAACAATGAATACTAACATGTCTTGGTGACAGGATCTATATAAAAGTGTTTATTGTTTTCAATATTTGGCACTTTCAACTGTTGAAGACTCTGAACAGCACACACAACAAGTTATTTTCTTCAGAGTTAGCAATGGAAGAAGAAGAAGAAGAAGAAGAAGAAAGATCTGAAGATATGGCAGAGGCAGAGATGCATGAGACCACCAAAACATATGGCCGGTGACCACCACAGACTTGAATACCTAAAGAGCAGTGAATTAAACTGTTGATAACTATGAAGAGCACACACACAACCACCTGATTTCTTCAAAGTTGGTAATGGAAGAGCAAGAAGAAGAAGGAGGGTGTGAATAATGAATTTGGCCTTCAGGTCATCAGGGCCAAAATCTGAAACATATGAGACCACAAAGAAGATCTGGTTGGGGGAGAGGGATGCATGAGACCACTAAAACAAATGGTAGGCGACCACCACAGGCTTTAACACTAGAAACAATAAATCACAACATGCTGTTCCTGGTGACAGGCTCCATGGTGGCCCTCACAATCAAACACATGATGATTGGCTTGACTCCTAATCCTAATATCATCGAATCGATTGAAAATTGATATGATTTGATTCTATCCCAAAGGTGTAAGCTCATCATGATAACCCAAGTGATGATTGTATGAGATGATAGAAGTTAGAAAAGGTCCAGCTCAAGTGATCTCACGATGTGGTTGAATGTCTTATATAGATTTTGAGTCAGACAGGCTAAGGGGATGCTAATTTCATCGGGGTTTTGAAGATGATAAAAGTTAGGGAAGATTTTTCGACTCGACCTCTATGATAATAAAATTAGTTTCAAAGAAATATAAATGATTAATCAATTTAGACTTTTTGAATGGACATCAACAACGCTAGCTAGCAGATATAGAGGATTATAATATTTGGAGGTGTACATATGCTTTTATCAAAATTTATTATGGTAAATATATTATTTTATTTTCTAAATTACGAGGATATATATGTAAAATTTTTTATAGAAAAAAAAATAAAAAATAAATTTGAATCATTATGTGATCTCGAAAATAAAAGTAACTCATGTCTTGCAGATATTATAGCGGTGGTGTCAATATTAGAATGAATGGTTATAAATCTACGTCATGATGTCGAATTGAGACATCTAAAAGAATAGAATCGACATGAATTGCTCCCTTGAGATTAGTGTCGGATAAGGCCACTTTGATGCAAGTCAACTTGAGGTTAAACATAATGATGAAATTTCAAATCCCAATAAACAATATCTAAGATACTTCTATTTGCTGCTCTATCTGAGTAGATTCCTTCTTTGACTTGTACAATACACATTTATTCTGACACAAACCTGCAGTAGTGCTGAAAGCATCTGGTCATTCTTTATTATGATTAGCATCCGAAATGGTCAACATTTTAGAGTTGCTCTAGCAGTCCAGTTATGCTTTTGCCTTCTCTGTTATTCTGCGTGCTAATAGACATTTGTATTCTCCTAATAGTTAGACTTTTGCCTTTGCTTTTTGCGGAATCAAGTCTCTAAAACTTCATACTTCAGTATGGTTGCCTACTATATTGTGTCAATTTTGCTTAATGGAAAAGACCCAAGGAGCTAAAACTTCAGTTGGAACTGTAACTTTATCTAAATGTTAACTTGTGGGTCAATTTTATGAGCTGCATGATATGTGTTGCATGGATCTGATTGTGTCATCAAGTGAAGGATTCTTCTCATGCATGATATTTATTGCATGGATCTGATTATGTCTATTTGTCATCACACTATAGTTATTCTGTTGAATGTCATCATATCGTCCGAACCCTATCTCTTTCTTGTTTCAAACAAAAAGAGATCTTAGTAAATCCATTCTGATGATAGTTAAGGGGCTAAGTTCAGACCTTTAATTATATTTGTATAGGAGCATAAAAGTTGTGAAGAAAAATGACTGATGAAGTGAGAGATCCAGTGTCTACTCATGAGAACGATTCATTGAGTTTGTTTTGATGCATTTGTATATGGATATCTGGACAATGCATTTGTTTTGACAATGTAAGTTTTCACAACAATAACTTGTGAGCTTGGCTTGTTGATTGGAGTAGATATGCTATCAATGTCTTTGGAATTCAATTAATATCCATGTCTGTATCTGGAACTTTCATTAGGAAATCTAGGTTTGGACTATGTGACAAGTATATTTGCATATCCATATTCATTCCCTGGTACATGTCAGATCCACTTTCAGTGTTACCTTGAAGTCACATGGTCTCATAGATCCATGTCCATGGTTAGTGAAAACATGTTTGCCCCCTGTCGGTGACACGTGTTGCTGAAAATCTTTTAATCCCGGTCATATGGCACTCGTGGGCTTGTTGACCTTCGGAGAGAACATATTTTTCTTTATACATTTTTTTCCTGCTGATTTTGAAATGTTATTTTCTTTGAGCTCAAAGCAGAACACACTTTTGTCGGGCAATCCAGCTATATGTTGTAGGATATCATAGTGTTCTTGATCTTACTTGGGACTAGCCAGCCATGCTGTACCTGAAGCTTTAACTTTCTGTTATGTTTGTCTCCAGATGAAATGAGTCCAGAAGATGTTGGGCTAAGCACGGATGCACTCTTCAGGGTTAAAAGTTCTTCCAAAGGAACCCCAAAGATCACATATGCGATGATATACAAGTGCGATAACTTTTCGGTAAGACTTGTAAACTGTATCAATAGAAATGGTTGCTTGAAAATGCACTTGGAGAAGAAGAATTTGTTGAATATGCCAAGGAGATATAGATCACAAAACAAGAAATAATAATCTGCCTAGAAAATCTCCTGTTATTTGATAACAGAAAGTAGAGAAGCATATTTGTTTTTTAAGCATCTAATGGATTGAAAACTCTAGTAATTCGGTAAATATGCTTACCAAGAATAGATTTTCTTAATACATTATGGTTTATGTGTTCTGTTTCTTTGCAGATAAGTATCTTCTTCTTGCCCCCGAGAGCAATTATTCCTCTCCATAACCACCCTGGGATGACTGTTTTCAGCAAATTACTGGCAGGATCGGTGCATATAAAGTCTTATGACTGGCTCGATCCTGGTGCATCAAGTAGCTCTAAGCCCTCACCTAAATGTGAGCCTTCTTTCTGTATGATTTTATTCATGAAATCTCGGTTTATTGGCTTGACCATGTATGCTATGTTTTGCAGTGAGACTAGCCAAGTTGGTGGTGGATTCTGATTTTACTGCTCCTTGCGACACTTCGATTCTTTATCCAACAACCGGAGGAAACATTCATACATTCACAGCCATTACCGCCTGTGCTGTGCTTGATGTTCAAGGACCCCCCTATTCGAAAGAAGAGGATCGAGATATTACATACTATCGGGATTATCCCTACAGGACATATCCAAGTAAGCGGTTTCTACAAAGAGTTACATCTTGCTTTAAGTCTGAAGCTTACTTACCCTTTGAAACACCCTTTTTTGTTATGCTTAAATGGTTTGGTAGTCATAGCAGGATGATACAAGATAATGACCTTCTTCTATATAGAATCCATGTTACGACGCCACATACATTGTAGTATGGCCAAGCAAGTCAAGTATGATTAAAGCATTAAAGTAAAATACATAAATATGACACCTTCATAACAAACTATCTTGTATGTGCAATTGCATCCTTTAATTAAACTTGATATTGGAGCTCAACACAGAATGTAGTATTCAGCTCTAGTCTGTCATCTAAATGGTTGTTCCTATATATTCCATTATTCTTTCTTTTGAACAAGCTACCAGATAACTTCTCTTCATTGCTTGAAAAATATATGCTTCTTTGGCAAAATTTCTTCGACTTAAGATGGATTACACCAGCCATATACTTAAGATATCGATCTCTTTGCTTTGTCTGAAGTTATAAGCTTGATTAAGGATGACTTCTTGAAGTGGAAAAGATTCACTTATCGACACTCATGTGCATTTCTTCAGATGGTGCCACTTGCCAAAATGGAGAGGAGGATTCTTCTCTTGGATGGTTGGAAGAAATCGATATATCGAAGGATTTGAAGATGAATGTTATCGAATACCTGGGCCCGCAGGTCATCGAGGGCTGACAACAGTTCTGAGTAGTTCTTTTCATCTTCCTTGTGTGGGACTGATTTCAGGATGTGTAAAGATTGGAATGTCTTGAGATGAGATGATACTTCATGGTCCTTTTTTCCCTGGTTCATCATTGTTGTTTAACCTGTCATATCATCAGAATCTGACTCGAACGGTACCTCAATTAAACTCTCGATGTGCAGTTTGATTTGTACTTTTGCTTTGGATCACTTTGGGATGTCGCTAAGAATTCTTGATCAGTTCTGCTCATTTTATAATGGTTCTTTCCAGGTCAACACTTCAAGTTGATCATTCTGAATCACGTAATTAGAAACTTCTTCTGCAATGATCAAACACTGAATTGGTTTAAGCGAGTTCATCTCATACTAGTTTTTCGAGTGCCACAGATCTTACTCCTCGTCTTTTCTTTAGTTTTATATGGTATAAGCCAAAAGCTCGCCACGAATCCATTTACCGCATGCGCCTTCGGATCATCTCTCTCTCTCTCTCTCTCCCTCTCTCTGTTGCTCACGATTCCATTTCCCGCGTTCGCCTTCACATCTTCCTCTCTTGGCACCGGTGCAGTCTTCGTGACCGTTGTTGCCTCCGCCGCACTTCGAGATGATTCCACGTGGCTCGACGTCGTGACGTGGCACGCTATCGTGCCGTCCCACCATTTCCTTTCCTCCCCCTCACCTCCACATGCAATGGTGGGTAAAACAAGTTTGGGCCTGGGCAAGCTTAGGCCCAAAAGGAGGATCGTCTACATGCTTTGAAACAGCGAACACCTTGCACGAGGTACAGTCGACGTCTCAGATGGATCGTGCGAGGAATGGACGGCAGATACTTCTGTGACGATCGGCTTTTATGCGGAAGGCTGGAGATAACCTATCAGGCCGATCAAAGGGGGGCGATTAATAAGCCGCGAGGGAGCTACCCCTCTCTTGTTGTCAGTAAAATTATGCGGCGATTTCCACCGAGAGCCCTGCGCCACACAGGGCTGCGGGGTTTCTTCCCCTCGCCGGAACGGGCCGTGCCCCGGGACGGCTCCGTCCATCCCGGGATGCCCCGGCCCTCATACGCCCGGCTGCCCTATGATGGATCCTCGACGGCCGAGATTGTGCGTGGTGACGGCTCGCGGTTCTTTGGCCCTTCCCTTCCCGACTTCCGCCAGATGCTCGTAAGCTTCCTTTAGTGTTTCCCCGAATACAAATGTGAAACCCTAGTTTGATCTGACTAATGGTTATGTCTGTTGTAATAGTGACATAGTGGTGGTTTGGTTGCAGATGTCGAGCGGAAAACACACCGTGAGAGAATCTTTCCTTAGACAGTTCTCAACGATAAACGAGAGAGGTGATGATTCATTCTCTGTTTGCTTGATTTCTCAAACAACTTTTATGATGATTACGTGTGGGCAGGGGTTTATGAAGAAATGAATAGTGACTAATATGATAGTGAGTCAATTGAGGATTGATGGTTGTTATAGGAAAAAGTTGGATTACATTCATAGTAAACCATCCCAAACAAATCCAGGTTGGCTTGGTTCAACCCGATTCAATTAAACATTTCAATTGAATCACTAGATCATGGGTAATATTTCTCATAATCAACTGAATCAATCTCGATATAGTTATTTTTGTGCCATATTGGCCTATTTGTTCAATTACAAAATATTTGTTTTTTTATTTTCTTTTAAGACCCTCCACATGAGGCCATCCCATGTCACTCCCTGCATCTGCCAACATCAGTGTGATACAGAGAATTGAGGGGAGATAATAAGAGTGTGGGTAGGAGTGGTGGCATTTTAATCTCTTGAGCAATGGTTTTCTGTTTTCAGTAATAACACAAGTCATAAGGTCCCAACTATTTTTTTTTTATAAGTTAGTATTTTAGAAATTTAGAGACTAATAATATATTAAATTTAGAAATACTATAATATATAAAGATATTTAGATTTATTCTCTTATTTTAATTATACCTTTAATGACATTTTTGTGCCTATCCTCATCCTGACCTTGTGAACCTTTTAGTAAGTTTCATTCTTGAATATATATTCAATAACATTTTCTTTTCAGACTTCAAGGCACATAGGAAAGTTTCTTGCTGTGGATAATGTTTAATCTATAAGTCGAGATTTTTTCACTTCATAATGTCTTTGAGTTCAGAGTTCGGAGCATATTGGACCTTCGCATAACATATTCTGTGCCTTTCATGATGAAAAACACGTTCCACGAAAGGGACAGACATAAAGTGATGGTTAACATTCGCCTATATAACTAGCTTGTGGCCTTTGAAAAGTTTGGAACCTGATAAAGCACATTAGTAGTTTGTTATGCAAAGATAATATGATATGCATATTGCAGTCTTGCTACCTCAAAATGATCACGTTATGGTAATCAGTTCCCAAGGCTTCTTGTGTACTGAATGACAAACATGATGACCTACTCTAGATGATGCTTTTAATAAATGAATGGGTGATGAAAAATCGCCTTCGCTTTTATTAAGTTTCAATGAGTAAGATTTACCTACTATTGCTATCAATGGAAAATGACTTTCCTTGAATCACCATTATTATATAAACCATTAAAATAAGAAACTATCAAGAGCAAAGTTTTCATATGCTCCTTAACTTTTATGATACTTACAGGACAAGATAATTAATCCTGATTTGATTTCCCAGTAGTTAGGAGTTATTCTCTTGAGATGTCCCAGTAGTTATAATACACAAGTTACATACTTGACTTGGCTAAATTTATAGAATTCTTAATATTCAACAAAGAAGCTTCATGTGAAAAAATGATTTGATTTTACATACTTTACAGATGATATGTCACTTGAAGAAGAGGCCGAGAGGAAAGCTGGTTGGTTGCTGAAAATCTTTTTTATAGGAACTGCAGCACTTGTTGCATTTGAGTTCTTTCCTTACATGGGTATGGCACTTAATTCGATAGACATATTCCATGTCTAATGGTTATTATCCATCTAGGATTATATGCTAATCAGAAAGAAAGGATCTCTGATACTGTCATGCAACAAGTTTTCAGGAGAGACTCTGTTGCGACAGTCCATCTCTCTTTTGCATGTCAAAGATCCCTTGTTTAAGAGAATGGGAGCTTCCAGATTGGCTCGGTATGCAATTGATGGTATTTCTCATACTTTTGTAGCATGTTGTCCTTAGTTTAGAATTTTGGATTTTTTTTATCATTCTCAATCAATGATGGTGCACAAATGTTTCCTTTTCTGGTTTGTTCACACGTTTCCACCACTTTCTGAAATTTTATTAGATTCTTTTGTACGAATGCTTTATGATTTCTTGCAGTGAAGCAATGAATTAATTACTGTTGATTGTGGACTTCTTTTCCTACTCTTAACATTACTTTGATTTTCGGAAATATGCATGTTCATTTCACTTTATGACCCCTTGTGCACCATATATATATGGAGCAGAACTCTTCTATACAACAACAAGAAGACATATGTCCTTACCATTTGGGATTTGGCTACATGGATCTTCTCATGCCATTGAGCTTATATTTCATCATCTTCTTAAACTGCATAAGGAACTTCATCTCAGTAATGTTGTCAATTTATTTAAATAACAGTTTCGGAGTAAAGAGTCCATTTTTATGGAAAATATTTTTAAACTATATATCAAATTCTAATTGTGATTCCTGCTGCTTCTCTTATTGATTTTTACCGGGAAGAAAATGATTACTCATACCTTCACTTGGGTGTTCTTTTATCGAGTATGGGTTCAAAATCAGATTCTTTTCCTTTCCAGGACTTGCTTTTAACTACTACCAAAACATGGATACAGAGTTTCAATAAGGCTATGACTCCCGTTGGAATTCATGCCCCAGTGGTGAGCAATTCCTTGAAATCTAGCAGTACTAGCTAAAGTATGACCTCCCAGTTACCATTTAACTACGTTTACCCAATGTGCAACCTGAATACAATCATTTGGTATACTTCTAGCAAGCCACGAAAAAGGAGAGAAACTCAGCGAAGTGATGGATTGTAGAGAATCGGAGTAAACCATATTATATTAGGTTCATAACTAGCACCATCTTGAGCTTTTGCGAAGCTCTTTTCTATCAGAAAGGAGAACTGAAAATTCTCCTCTTCCTGTAAAATGCATTTATCATCTTTTTCTTGTTTTGCTTGTTAAAATGGATGGAGTTCACCAAAGCGTTGTTTGATTGGGATTTTGAAATGACAAACTTTGTTTTCTTTAATTGTCAATTTATGACACATTTTTTAATAGATGAGAAGAGGATGAAAGTAGTAGAGATGGGCGGAGCTGAAGACCTGTTGAATATGCTGAAGACTGCCAAGGATGATAAGACACGCAAACAAGCTCTTAAAACTCTTGTTGCCCTTTCTCACTCTGGTATGTCCAAGCTAAATGATGTTATAAGTGTGTTTTGTGTTTGTTGCATGATACTGTTAAGAATTATCTAAATTTGCATCTTATCTTGTCATCACCAAATTCTGATTTTACCTAATTAGTCATTCCATATGTATCATCCATTTTTAACTCTCCGTTATGCAGTTGTGTAAATATCAAGTCAAAGTTTTGATCGCTAGTGAACATATATTTGCACACATGTTTCTGTATAAACCAAAGGGCATGTCGAGGTTATTCTGCAGTTTAAAACCAAGACCGTTTCGAGCATCACTAGGCTTATTCCGTAGGATTAGTAATAGGGATTTGCCTTTTCTCATGATCTAGTTTCCTGTTACAAGGCTTCTATATGTTTATAGTTATTATGTCAGACATGACAGATCTTCCCTCCGAAGTTTTTGTATTGTTACCCATTCTCACTCGGTGGCTCATGTGTCATTCAATGCTGAATGAGGATGCTGTCAGTTAGGGTTTATGCAATATTCTTGGGTTCAGCCAGCTGGTGTAGTGTCTTCAAAGTGTGGTAGCCATGCAGGCCTGATCTGATCCCCTTAAGAAAACCATATTCCAAATGATATAATAATTTGATTTTAAGGGTGGCACCAATCTTCCATAAATTCTTCTGAACTAACTTCATGTAGCACTAATTTACCTGTCAAGCGTCAACATGCTCCGAATCTTGAGATTTGGTGGCATTAATGTGTGTTAATTCGAGTTTTGGGGTCTTTGAAGCTCAAGTCGATCACCAACTGAATTATCTGTGCGTTTTTGTATAAGCAATCTGAAATTTATTGCGACACACCTCGTTCTTTTTCCTTATTCGAGGAAGACTATGCATAAGAGAACAGACTGAATTTGTTGTAATCAAACTGATCACTGGCCCTCTTTTGTGGGAAATGCAGATGAAGCGGCTGAGGTTTTGCACCAAGCAGATGCAATTGCTATTGTTAGCTCCACTCCAGATTCGGTGGAATATGCTGAAGTTGAAACATATAAGTCCAGCCTACTTAAGAGGTTTGAAGAGTTGAAACATGAGATCCCGTCAGAAATTAGTTGAAGTGCAATTTTTATAAAAAAAATCTTCTGTTTAAAAAAATCTTCTGTTTAAGGTTTTAAATCTTTGTTTGATACCAATTCGGGTAACATGTCGGACTGCTAAGATAAGATACCCAACCTAGCAGTACGTATCAGACTGTTCCGTTTGGTATCGTTGAATAATGACATTGTACCAGACTCAAAGAGTATGTTCGAGGCTTGGAAAACTGTAGCTTTGCAGCTATGAGAAATTCTTATTATATGCTGCAATAATTTTCCTTTGGTTCCCACCACAGCTGACCAAACTTGAACATGGCAAATATACTCACTCCACTGCAAATTTGATTTAAATGCCTTTATTATCAGGATTTATTCAAAACTCAAATAAAGAGTTTCTCGATCCCATTTAAACAGGTGAATCATCCATTTGTTGTTGTGTCTCATTTTTTATCATGACTCTCCCAGTTTATGATAGAATTTGACAAACCCCCTTTGCTGATACAAACAACTAATCATATTCCACCTTTATAAAATTATGATTGTCGCATTATTTTGGATTTTTATTTTTACCATATCATATCATCTTTCTGAAAATATATCAAAAGCTGTGTTAACATGTATAAATTATAAATATTTATTATAATTTATTTATTCACCAAAGTATAAGTTAAATAAGATCAATTAGTCTTCAACTAATAACTTGAATCCTAATTTAAACATTATTTTTTTTCAATAAACTACAAATAACATAAATAATTATATCACATTTTAATCCAAAAATAAAATTGTAAACATTTAAAAGTATAAAAATTAAAAAAATTACATATAACATGAATAATCATAACACCTTTTAATACAAATTAAAATTTTCATATATTTAAAAAAATAAAAAAATAATTTAAAAAAAAAGCCAGGAAAACTACCTCTAAATGAGGAATAAAAAAATCTCTTAAATAAGATGAGATGATCCTCCCACGTAAAGTAAGTTTACAAAAAATAAATTTACCCTATTTTATTGAATAATTATTTTTTAAATCCCATTAACAAGAAAAAAAACTTATACCTACAATGATAGAAGTTAGCATAACAATCTCCTTTATTAATCCATCAAATCAAACTTTGAAAAAAATTTAGATAAATCTCCTCTGTTAAAACTGGTTTTGGCACCACACGAATTAAACTTTCAAGGAATTACTTGTTCTACTATTATCACGAAATTTTCTCATAAAATATTACATCTGAAACAATGGGAGATAATAACCACAAACTTGTTCGAAAGGGTTATAAATAAATATGAAGTGGATAAACCATAACGTAATGCTATCTATCAAAACACCCTAAACATCTATCTCTCCAAGGCCACAGCAAAAAAGGACTCGATTTGATTGATCAACAATGAGTTGCATACTCTCACTGCCTTAAACCATTACTTCTTACCCCTGTTTCTCCTGGAAGTAACTGTGGACCATCCATCTTCATCTGGCATTTGTTGCTGCTTTGGCTTTTCCACAACCATGTCATGTGGCATTGGCTCATCAACCATCATTTCTGATGCTTCTTCATCTGAACTCTCATATTCACTATCATCATCAACCACCTACGTCATGAACAAAAAAACATTTGCTGTCAGCACTACATATACCCCTGCATACAATCAACAAATTTATTCGCTTGTGGTCACACGATAAAAAAAATCTCAAAAACTTTTGAGGTAGCATGATTTCTATATATCACCAAAGTTCTTTAGCAATTCCGTCGGAAACAGCAAAGCACAGCAAAGTTCTGATCTTCTAAATAAGAGTAAGCAGGAAAAGAAATAATAAATACGATCAGAATGAAGGAAAGCAACTAAAATAACACGTCTCAAGCACTGGAAGGTTGCAGGATTGGATCATTTAGTAAATCCCCAAATGATGAAACAAATGGGAGAGTACATTCTGAATGAGTGGTTTGGTTCATATTAGCTCATATTACTCCATATATGCCCAGATCAACCAGAGTCACAATCATGTTGATGTTTACTGAGGGAAGCTACAGACATGAATTTCTAATTGAACAATCAAGAAGAAATGTACCTTCTTCAACAAGCTCTAAAAGATCATAAGGAAGAAAAGAACTTTTATGATTCACCAAATTGCCAAATATATTGCTAAATTTAGGACTACTCTCGACTACAAAGGATGCATCAAGTAGGATCCAGACTTCCAAATGCCTTGGTGTTTTGATCTCCATCTTATGAAAAATATTAAACCTGTTTTCACATGATTATACTCAAAAGAACAGAATGCAAATGAAATCTAATTTCCGACATCCTCAAGCATATGCATCACACCCCGAGAACATCTTTTACAATAATAGCATAAGTTTCAGGGACATGCCATTACATGAATAAGCTAGAGTTGTTATTACTACAGGATATGCACACAGGAGGATTGGGAAGGATATTTTCTTTGTAGCAGTTTAAGAGAACACAAGACTAATAAAATTCATTCAAAATTACAAAGGAATGGGTGGGTGTCCTTAACAATAGAAAAAAGGAACTTGCATTACTAGAAAAAAAAATTCTTTAAAAAAAGGTGTAAAATACCGGTGTACCATCACATCTAGTACCAGTATACTCATACATCTTCTGTACTGGTTGGCATCAACATATAAAACAATTTTTAATTCATTTTTGGTGTGCCAAGGCCTACTGTCCTGTATTGTATGGTCATTATGTACCAATCGGATGTGGTTTTCAGAACCTTGGCAAAATAGTGTGACAGGATAAAAAGCATGTAATATAAGTATTCCAGTACCATTCTCTGTTCTCTTCTAATAAATACATCAAATATAATCTCAAAAACAGTTTATCGGAGTGAAAACATCTTCTGAGTAATTTATTGACTTGTACTAAGGCACTATGGCTTGTTAAACCAAGATGATCTAAACTACTGCAACATCTGGCTAACTAAGAAATATATATATGAAATAGACAATGGAGAACGGATATAAATGAACTAGAAATCCTTAATGCATTACCCTTTTGCTCTGAGAAACAGCACTAACCACAGGACCAGCCCTCCTCAGCTTTTCAATTGATTCATAATTGCCTTCAAGACAAGCTTCATGCATAATCATTAATTCTTCAGCTACCTGTATCAAAATTTTTAACAGTTTAAAAATTAATTGATGAATCAAAAGTGTCCATTATCAACTATTACAACTATTCAAACAAATAAGTTGGGTAGAATTCCAAGAATCTAAAGAGGTAAGAAACTAAAAAAGGAGGTAATTGCAATACTAAACCAACAGATGTTTAAATATAGATGGATAGAGGACATAGAAAGCCAGAATGTATACTGAAGAAGAAATGAGTAAAATGAAACCATGAAGCGTCTTAGTTGTGCATGAGAACAAAAAAAAATTCTTTAAAAAAAGGTGTAAAATACCGGTGTACCATCACATCTAGTACCAGTATACTCATACATCTTCTGTACTGGTTGGCATCAACATATAAAACCATTTTTAATTCATTTTTGGTGTGCCAAGGCCTACTGTCCTGTATTGTATGGTCATTATGTACCAATCGGATGTGGTTTTCAGAACCTTGGCAAAATAGTGTGACAGGATAAAAGCATGTAATATAAGTATTCCAGTACCATTCTCTGTTCTCTTCTAATAAATACATCAATATAATCTCAAAAACAGTTTATCGGAGTGAAAACATCTTCTGAGTAATTTATTGACTTGTACTAAGGCACTATGGCTTGTTAAACCAAGATGATCTAAACTACTGCAACATCTGGCTAACTAAGAAATATATATATGAAATAGACAATGGAGAACGGATATAAATGAACTAGAATCCTTAATGCATTACCCTTTTGCTCTGAGAAACAGCACTAACCACAGGACCAGCCCTCCTCAGCTTTTCAATTGATTCATAATTGCCTTCAAGACAAGCTTCATGCATAATCATTAATTCTTCAGCTACCTGTATCAAAATTTTTAACAGTTTAAAAATTAATTGATGAATCAAAAGTGTCCATTATCAACTATTACAACTATTCAAACAAATAAGTTGGGTAGAATTCCAAGAATCTAAAGAGGTAAGAAACTAAAAAAGGAGGTAATTGCAATACTAAACCAACAGATGTTTAAATATAGATGGATAGAGGACATAGAAAGCCAGAATGTATACTGAAGAAGAAATGAGTAAAATGAAACCATGAAGCGTCTTAGTTGTGCATGAGAACAAAAAAAGGCAATTACAGTACATCCGCAAAGAAGTAACTCTTAAAAATCAAGTGGAATAAAAGAAATAAGAGTTCCCACTCAGATATTTGAACATAGAAGGATAGAGTGACATAGAGAGCCAGAAGGCACACTGAAGAAGAAAGAAGTAAAATGGAATTATGAAAGATCAGAATTAATGAGGCATTAAAACCACATAAACCGGATAATATCATCTCAAGATGATTATGGCATACTCAAGTACTAACGGGCAGCAGTAAGGAAACGGATTTGAGAACAGACTTATAGAACTGATGCTAAATAACAAAAGGGCCGATGTAAGAATCATTATATGCAGGAAAAGTTAAAAGATTAGGTGGCCTTGTCAAAAAAAGCATATGATTGGGTTCACATGCATTCAACTGATACGGTTGTGATACTACTAAAAAACAAATTAAAACTGGGAAAAATGTTTCAGAATTTTTTGATGTGATGGAAAGAAGCACCTCCTCAATGCTACCATCCTCGATCTCTGTATTGAACAAAGCTTCCATGTTCTCCTCAAGCAGATTTTCCAGATCATCAATATAAAGTGGTCCTAGACAGAACAGTGAAATAAATGTCAAAACTCAATTACCATGTTTGAATCAAAATACCAGGCCTCAGCCACTCTTCTTTTGGCACAATGCAGCAACTTAGGAAATAAGATAATAAACTAATGTAGTGTGTAACCTACAAACAGAACTTACAACAATGGAATCAAAAGTAGGGTTGTAATCAAGCCAAGCCAAGCTTTGTGCAACCCAAGTTTGGCTTGACTAATTTTGGGGGGGCTCAAGCTCAACTCGAGTTCTGAGTAGAGCTTCACAATTATGTTTGAGCTCGGCTTCATTTATATTCAAGAAGCTAAAATCATCTCAGATTCTGCTCATCGGTAGCATATCTATCTTGTCAAAAGAGTTGAGGTTAAGCTCATATATGAAATAAGCCAAGCTCGAGCACAAATTCATGTTGTCTAAAAATCCAGCTATTATTCCGATAGAAGTTCTAAGATAATAATTTAGTAGGCATAAGTATCATTCATGAAAAACAAACAAAACAATCCAAAATAAAGAAAACAACAACAAAAACATCATCATTAAGTACACCCAATACATATCTGAACTTTAAATATAAAATGGCCTGTAATCCATCATGATATAAAACAATGATACATGACACATTTTCCTTATATCTATGAATTTAAGAAATAATTTAATGGCAACTCTATGGATTTACTAACTATTTGTGAACTTAGGAACGAGCCTTTAGTCATGAGACTATAGATGACCTTGTCCATGAGTTTATAAATGATTTTGTTTACGATTCTACAAATAAGCTTGTTCATGAACTTATTAACAAGTGAGCCTGGACGAACCAAGTTACCCATATTCAAGCTGGCTAATCTAAAATCCGAGATATAAAATTAGGCACGAATTAAGTTCTAGCGGACATTTAACGAACCAAACATGGAGCTGCTCACAAACAGCTTCACTCATTTACAACCCCGGTCAAGAGAAATAGAATTCTGATACTAACATTGAAACCCACCGGAAAAATTGAAATTTAAGAAAGTTCGACAAGTAGGGTCAAATCTAAGTCGCTAAAAAGGCACGCTATTGGAATTAAGATAACAAAACTCAATTGTAATACCCAATTCTATATATACGATCATGAAAAATAGGATCTCTCTTACGGGAAAATAAAGAAGAGCTCAAAGAGGTGGCGTAAACGCACGAATTTTGAAAACAACAACCATGGCACCTTTAGATTGGGAGAACCATGAGAGGATGGTGGAGGCGAGATCCTCGGACTTGCTGCGGGAGTCTTTCCCGCCCCACGCGTTCTCCACCGCCATCTGGAGCGCCGTCCAGCGAGAGAACACGAGGGAGATCCCTTCGCCCAGCACGGACAAAGATTGCGGAGAGAGTAACCCGTGAGGCCCCTCGTCGCCTGGCCCTCCGCCCACAGAGTCCATCGCTTCTCCCACTTCCGGTCGCTTCTGCGTCGAAGCACCCGGTGCAAGATCGATGCCACTCGCCGCAACAGATGGCAAGGGGAACGTTTTAGGGTTCACTCGACTTCTGCTGTATCGCGATTCGCTAACCCCACTAAAAAGCACGGCCGGTACACGTGACGTAGCGCACACCGAGTACATGGATCACATACATGTGGGCTGGACCGGCCGGACTCGGCTCGGCCCGTGCTCGATTCGGCCCAACCAAATAATATCACTATTGATCAAGCCATATCACACGACAGATCTTTGAAACTCTAATTAATATATATAAGGACTCGAAAATACCTCCGAATACTATTTTTGTTTTTGGCCCACGCATTAGTGAATTTTGCAAGGAAGCATTCCGCTATTTTCTCGCATTTTATATAAATACTGTTTGACTTAACCTTATATATATATATATATATATATATATATATATATATATATATATATATATATATATATATATATATATATATATATATATATATATATATATATATATATATATATATATATATATATATATATATATATATATATATATATATATATATATATATATATATATATATATATATATATATATATATATATATATATATATATATATATATATATATATATATATATATATATATATATATATATATATATATATATATATATATATATATATATATATATATATATATATATATATATATATATATATATATATATATATATATATATATATATATATATATATATATATATATATATATATATATATATATATATATATATATATATATATATATATATATATATATATATATATATATATATATATATATATATATATATATATATATATATATATATATATATATATATATATATATATATATATATATATATATATATATATATATATTTGAAAGAATATATACGCTATTTCAAAAGTGTCTAAGGACGGATACGTAAAATTCCCTAGGGTTTTACTTTCCTCGTCGGCTCCCCTCTATAAAGCTTCCTCCGCCGTATTCCGCCGGCGGGCGCCCTTGAGAGCAGCAGCGCGAGGAAAAAATCCATAACCGCCGCCATGGTTGGGTTCTCTCTTGGATTTCTTTTTTGGTGAGTCACGAGCTTTACTTTCAAGACAATTTTGTGATCGCCTCTGTTTTTTCGTGGTGTGGTCTGCTTTGGACCTGCAGTCTCTGGTCGCGAACGAGGACTTCCAACACATTCTTCGCGTCCTCAACACCAACGTAGATGGGAAGCAGAAGATCATGTTCGCCCTCACCTCCATCAAGGGTATCGGTCGCCGGTTCGCCAACATCGTGTGCAAGAAGGCCGACGTCGACATGAACAAAAGGTCATCTTTTTATCTTCTCCTGTTGTTACATCTTCTGATCCTTAGGCTGCATTTTAGTTCTTTAATTTATGTTACGTTGAATTTGGGAAAAAAGGATATTGGATCTGGAAATCAATTTTCAGATTTCAATATTCTTATGATATTTTAGTGTTTTATTTTTCTTCATTGCTTTTTGGGAATAAAAAAATCATTTTTTGACTCCCTTCTTTTATTACTAATTACTGATCTAGGATGGGCATGTGTTTGTTCTGTAGCCTGCTTGAGATCTTCTTTAGTGAGGGATTCTGTGTCTCATGTTTAACCATCAGATTTAACTGTTTCTGGATGTGATTATGTTATATTGTTTTTGGATTGTTGTAAAGCGTTCTTGATTGCGAGTCTTTATCATTTCAGTTATTGATGTTCTTTTTCAAATTGATATTTTTATTAATCTTTTGTTTGCAATGATTACAATTGATAGATAATTTGGCTTGCATAATTATTTTATCGAGTAGAATTTATGCCCCCCTCATAATTACTGCAGAGATCCATTCTGTTCTCTCATAATTATTGGCTTTGAATTGAATTTGTTGAGTAAACTAAGTTAGCTGTTCTGGGTTCAATTTGACCTCTTATTCTTGTAATTCGCACTCCGTTACATTATCTGTAGGGCTGGAGAGCTCTCGGCTGCCGAGCTTGAGAATCTCATGACTGTTGTTGCTAATCCACGCCAGTTCAAGATTCCAGATTGGTTTCTGAACAGGAAGAAGGACTACAAGGATGGCAGATATTCCCAGATTGTTTCAAATTCTCTGGACATGAAGCTTAGAGATGATCTGGAGCGCCTGAAAAAGATAAGGTTGCTACTGCTAAAACTTAATTGTCACTGTGTAATTCATTTGATCGAATCATCTTGTTTACTGCTGTGTTTGCCCTTAGTTCCTTAGCTTCATCCTTGGAGGTGTGCTTTATTGGCATGTTTGTTGATTGTTGTTATCAAGACTTATGTTGGGACTTCTTTCTAAGAGTAAATTGATTCCTTTCTCCTAACCCAATTCTGAGACATTTTCTTTTAATGTCAATCACCTCTCCTTATTAAGTTCACCTCGCGTCACAAAGCATCTTAAATTGTTATCAAGACTTATGTTGGGACTTCTTTCTAAGAGTAAACTGATTTTTTTTTTCTCCGAACCCAATTCCAAGACATTTTCTTTTAATGTCAATCACCTCTCCTTATTAAGTTCACCTCATTGTCACAAAGTTGAAAATGAGTTTCAACATATACTGATTAAGGAGTGGAGATGTCATTAGCATCTCAATTTGTCTTTTTCTTTTTCTTTTTCTTTTTTCGGTTAGTATGATGAGCCTCACTTGAAAGTCAATATTGTTGCTCAGTCGATGAGACCATTTTGTTATGCATTATAGCCAAGAAGTTTAGCATAAGGACCTTGTATTAGCATATGTTACTGAGTGTTTGATGTCAGTATCTAGGAATAGCTGTTAACAAATTATGAGGCAGTACTCATTGACAAGATTTGTGCTTTGAAGTGTGCATCATTGCATCACTTGTTATGATTAGTATGATATTACTCAGTTCTCTATTGCTGTGTTAGCTGGATTTTATTCTTTGTTTCATTGAATTTGCATTTTGCACCATTCCTTTCATCAGTGGACTTGTGGCAAACATTGTTTTGTCTAGCTTCAAATTGTTGATGCATTAGCATTTGTGTGCAGGAACCACCGTGGTCTCCGTCACTTTTGGGGCCTTCGAGTCCGTGGTCAGCACACAAAGACTACTGGCAGAAGGGGAAAGACGGTCGGTGTGTCGAAGAAGCGATGAGCTTGAAAATATATTTCTGCTACTGATTATGCTAGTTTTGATCTGGATTTCCAACTTTGTTGTCTGCTTTGTGATTTAATCCTGTGATAGGCAAGACTAGTTGATGGATAATTTTGCATGTTTGGAAGACTAAGGTTGAAAATTTGTTTTTGTGAGAATTTGATTTAAGATCCTCTTCCTTGGCATAACATTTGTGTCTGTTCTTTCCACATTTTTTATCCTCCAGACCTGCAAATGGTGGTGATCTTCTTTGGAGAAAATTTATCATTTCTCTCTCTCTCTCTCTCTCTCTCTGACACACACACACACACTATATATATATATATATACATATGTGGAAAAAAATTGCTTTCTACTTCAGGTCCTGTAGATAGAGCATTGAAAAAAAGACACGAACTGTTGTCATACCTGTCTCAAAACTTATGGCAGTCTAGCTCAAAATATTAATCATCTCACACCATCCATCAATGTTTTCGTCGTTTATCACTATTTGAGCTAATCAAGCTATTAATTTTATTGAACCCAAATCACTAATCAAAATACCTAAGTTGAAATTAATAATATATTCATATTTTTTTTATAAATTAATAATATATTAATGTTACATTGTTATTCTCAATATCAGTTTTAGCTGCTTGCATCATCGGCAAACTTCGAGCATAGCTTGCTTTGCCTTGCATATGGATCCATTCGCCAGCAGAAACGTAGCAAAATTCTTCCAAGTGATCAAATTAGAAGATTCATACATAGCAACTTCTCAACACTTGTAACAGGAATTCCCCTTCCGAAATGATTAAGAACATCCGATGGAAACTCTTCTAATTTTCCACATCAAGAAGATCTTCCAATTGGACAGTTGCTTCCCTCACCATTGCCTCATATCTGCAATTTTAAAAGCAGTTGGTATGCTAGTAACCGGAAAGAAACACAAAAATCTCAGACATGGAGGCTGTTCCTCCCCCGATAATGTCTTGCATGAGAACATTTCATCAAGCAACATGGTTTGATTGGATGAAAATTGCAAGTTATGAGAAATTTTTACGAGCATCCCTTTTTCAAAATTCTCATAGAGCATTCACGAAAAGTCCTTTTAACTTGCTTCTGTCATTGTTCTTATCTCTCTGTATCGCTCATGTCATTGTGCGTCCCATTGGCCCTTGTCACACTTTCTCTCCCCTTTACTTCGTCCGACTTGTTTCTGCATTCGTAGACCCTAGTTGTCTATTACTTAATCTACCCTTGCCGTTACAAACCCCCGTAGTTCTTATCAGATTCGTTATCACCTTCGTCCTATATCGTCTCTATCTCTGCTAACCCCTATTGACCCTTATTTTCGAAGATCTTGTTGGACCCATCAGGTGCACCTTAGTAGTGGAGGTAATTAACAACCGATAACAAAGACAACAAGTTGTCTGTACACAATAGTGGCCAACGATAGAGACGCAAGCAGCCAAGAGTTGAAGTACAAGCGTAAAATTATCATTTAAGAAAAAAAAAATTTATATCAGAATTTTTTAAAGCGGGGCTTTTCGAGATTTTATCAAAACTATTTCCGAGAATTCATCCAAAATTAAATTGAAAGAAACACAAAAATCTCAGACATGGAGGCTGTTCCTCCCCCGATAATGTCTTGCATGAGAACATTTCATCAAGCAACATGGTTTGATTGGATGAAAATTGCAAGTTATGAGAAATTTTTACGAGCATCCCTTTTTCAAAATTCTCATAGAGCATTCACGAAAAGTCCTTTTAACTTGCTTCTGTCATTGTTCTTATCTCTCTGTATCGCTCATGTCATTGTGCGTCCCATTGGCCCTTGTCACACTTTCTCTCCCCTTTACTTCGTCCGACTTGTTTCTGCATTCGTAGACCCTAGTTGTCTATTACTTAATCTACCCTTGCCGTTACAAACCCCCGTTAGTTCTTATCAGATTCGTTATCACCTTCGTCCTATATCGTCTCTATCTCTGCTAACCCCTATTGACCCTTATTTTCGAAGATCTTGTTGGACCCATCAGGTGCACCTTAGTAGTGGAGGTAATTAACAACCGATAACAAAGACAACAAGTTGTCTGTACACAATAGTGGCCAACGATAGAGACGCAAGCAGCCAAGAGTTGAAGTACAAGCGTAAAATTATCATTTAAGAAAAAAAAAATTTATATCAGAATTTTTTAAAGCGGGGCTTTTCGAGATTTTATCAAAACTATTTCCGAGAATTCATCCAAAATTAAATTGAAAGAAACACAAACTCTATGACACTTGTTTGGCTACTAACCCTTTTCCATTGGCTTTCAAATCATACTAAGAAAAGAAGCAGAATTGAAAGATCTCGTTCTCCACATCTGGAATAGTTATGTTTCTGCTGCAATCTCCGTCAGCAGCAGAAAGATGCCCAAAGCCTTTTGGCTGAAGATCCATGACTGTAAGATTCTCCTGGACTGCACTTTTATTTGTATGGTGTTAATCTAATTAGTTTTGTACAGTTTCTTCTTTTCCCCCATGTTGCAGTCCCTAATGTTCTTCTTGATACTTTGTGTTTCAAACCAGTGGTTTTCTTCTCGCTGAACCAAAAGAAACCAGCAATTCTTTTCTGTATGAAAAGGTCCTTGGGCAACACCTTTAATGTTCGCTTTGATCAATTGCTGCTGCAGCTACATGGAATCAGATGCCGCAAAAGTAGCTATTGAAGGAGATGAAACGTTTAAGAAGGAAAACCGTGATTCGATTATTGTGGACACAAGTGGGCGACACCTGTTTGAAGAAATGCGTCAAGTCTCAGAAGCAACCGTAGATAATGCTGTTCTTTCCAATCATATTTCAACTGCAGACTGATTAATAATTTTTGCTCTCTCTCAGAAACCCGATCTTGCAATATCTGTCACGGACAGCAGTATTGGTCGAGCAGCATTTGACCAAGCACAAGCCTTCAGACAAAGCGTAGCAGTTGGAGCTGTGATCGTCACAAAAATGGATGGTCATGCAAAAGGAGGTGGCGGGTTTAGTGCGTAAGGAGTCTATTACAATTTCATTAATGTTCGAAATATAACTTTGGAAGATCAGCTCCCATACATATTACTTCTAAGCATGTCATACCTTCGTTTTAGATATACTGATCTAGAAGTATGTTCTGTTTGCAGGTTTCTTATTCTACTTGAATATTTGGACCAGCTTTTGTCTGTAGCAGGCATGCATTTAGTTTCTTGTAGATGTCTGAAAGTGACAATACATAGAGAAAACCCATCAAATCGACACTAATCAGTTTCATTTCTTGTTTCATCATCTTCATTGTCTGGGTATTGCATTCGTGTGTCTCTGTCACCCTTGCAATGGTCATCATCATATATTAAGGTTTCTAGCTCTTTTGCTTTTATGTGAGGTGGTGTTATAGCAGTTCTTGGGCTTCAGTTAGGAGCTGCAGACCATGTGTTTGTTGTCTTGTTGCTTTTCCTGCAAAATCAGCCACAAAGTTGTTTTCTGCGATGATTGCCATCGAAAAGAGAAAAAGGGAGGAAGAAACACTGGGAAGGAGGGGAGAGGATGAGCGACATGGAAGAAGAGGAGAGGAGAGGGAAGGGAGGGAAAGAACAGGAGAGGAGAAGAGGGGGGTGGCAAGGGAAGGAGGAGAAATGAGGAGGAATAGAGGGTGGATAATGAGGAAGGATGGGGAAGAAGGGGAGCGGTGGAGAGGGCAAGCGATTGGGAAGAAAGGGAGAGAAGGAAGGGGAAGAGAGAAGGGTAGGCGACGATAAGGCAACAAACGTTACTGGAGGAGAGATAATTTATGTATTTTTGAATAGAAATACTGTTTGGAAAAATGGGATACTATTTAAAAAATATCTAAAATATAAGTTTTTAAGAGGTAAAATTTATATTTAAAGTAAATCAAAATATACATATACAAGAATAATTTATAGTACATATAATAAAAATCAAAACATATTTATAAACTTCATACCATATTTCACAATATATATGTGTACTCAAATCGTTTATCATAATATATAAGTATATATACTCTCACACTATATATGTGTACTCAAATCGTTTATCATAATATATAAGTATATATACTCTCACACTATATATCATAACATATATATATATACTTTCACACAATACATTATAATATATACATATATTCTCATACCGCATATCGTAATATATACATATAATAAAAATCAAAACATATTTATAAACTTCATACCATATTTCACAATATATATGTGTACTCAAATCGTTTATCATAATATATAAGTATATATACTCTCACACTATATATGTGTACTCAAATCGTTTATCATAATATATAAGTATATATACTCTCACACTATATATGTGTACTCAAATCGTTTATCATAATATATAAGTATATATACTCTCACACTATATATCATAACATATATATATATACTTTCACACAATACATTATAATATATACATATATTCTCATACCGCATATCGTAATATATACATATATTCTCATACCGCATATCGTAATATATACATATAATAAAAATCAAAACATATTTATAAACTTCATACCATATTTCACAATATATATGTGTACTCAAATCGTTTATCATAATATATAAGTATATATACTCTCACACTATATATCATAACATATATATATATACTTTCACACAATACATTATAATATATACATATATTCTCATACCGCATATCGTAATATATACATATATTCTCATACCGCATATCGTAATATATACATATATTCTCATACCGCATATCGTAATATATATATATAAGTGCACTCTTATATCATATATCGTAATATATACACGCAGTGTCACATATAATACTAAGCTATGTTGGGATCGATTTTAGGCATGTCTCTTTGTGACCATATGAAAACTTCAGCATTACTTTGGAGGAAATTAATCATCAATCATCTTAGCACCCTAAAACCCCCAAGGTGCCGGGGGTTTGGGGTAGTATTGGGTATTGATTGAATTCACAAGTTTGCACGTTAAACTTATGAGAACTTATCAATGTGCCCGATACTTGGTGAACAGTCAATTGTGGACTTACGTCTTCATTTGCCTTAGTCCTTGTTTTCTTCTTCCTCTATTTTTTCCCTTGCTCACCAAATGTTTGTTTAATTGTTTATAAATTTGTTCTCTTTGTGAGACGTCAAGACTTATTCATTGTTCGCTTTCGAGCTAATCAATTTACTCTTTTATAAGTACTTTGGGACTAGTGCGATCACAAGTAGGTTGACTCTATATAGATGGATAATACAAAGATGCCTAACAACTTAGGCAATTTGAACTAAGCTCATGATAAATTGGCTGAAGGAACTCACCAAAGTGGCTTTAGATGGATAATACAAAGATGCCTAACAACTTAGGCAATTTGAACTAAGCTCATGATAAATTGGCTGAAGGAACTCACCAAAGTGGCTTTAGATGGATAATACAAAGATGCCTAACAACTTAGGCAATTTGAACTAAGCTCATGATAAATTGGCTGAAGGAACTCACCAAAGTGGCTTTAGATGGATAATACAAAGATGCCTAACAACTTAGGCAATTTGAACTAAGCTCATGATAAATTGGCTGAAGGAACTCACCAAAGTGGCTTTAGATGGATAATACAAAGATGCCTAACAACTTAGGCAATTTGAACTAAGCTCATGATAAATTGGCTGAAGGAACTCACCAAAGTGGCTTTAGATGGATAATACAAAGATGCCTAACAACTTAGGCAATTTGAACTAAGCTCATGATAAATTGGCTGAAGGAACTCACCAAAGTGGCTTTAGATGGATAATACAAAGATGCCTAACAACTTAGGCAATTTGAACTAAGCTCATGATAAATTGGCTGAAGGAACTCACCAAAGTGGCTTTAGATGGATAATACAAAGATGCCTAACAACTTAGGCAATTTGAACTAAGCTCATGATAAATTGGCTGAAGGAACTCACCAAAGTGGCTTTAGATGGATAATACAAAGATGCCTAACAACTTAGGCAATTTGAACTAAGCTCATGATAAATTGGCTGAAGGAACTCACCAAAGTGGCTTTAGATGGATAATACAAAGATGCCTAACAACTTAGGCAATTTGAACTAAGCTCATGATAAATTGGCTGAAGGAACTCACCAAAGTGGCTTTAGATGGATAATACAAAGATGCCTAACAACTTAGGCAATTTGAACTAAGCTCATGATAAATTGGCTGAAGGAACTCACCAAAGTGGCTTTAGATGGATAATACAAAGATGCCTAACAACTTAGGCAATTTGAACTAAGCTCATGATAAATTGGCTGAAGGAACTCACCAAAGTGGCTTTAGCAGGCTTAGATGGATATACCACTTTCATATCGAGCCTCAAAGTGTGATAGAAAGATGTCACATATTAAGACGTCCGATGTGTCGTATAATACCATGGAAGGTCACAATGTGTTTAGTTAGGCTTGTGCTATCATTAAAAACCTCCAAGATCGGCAATCAAAAGTTAGTTGAAATGGGCTCCTCTTGAATCTTTTGGATGAATGAGAATTAGCCGAAGGGGTCGGATCTTCTATCATCATGTGTGTGGCCATATAACCTCCAAGATCGGCAATCAAAAGTTAGTTGAAATGGGCTCCTCTTGAATCTTTTGGATGAATGAGAATTAGCCGAAGGGGTCGGATCTTCTATCATCATGTGTGTGGCCATATATCGAGCCATCACTAATGGGAAAGGTTTTCTATGTCACCATGTAACATGAGTTAGTTTGAGACTATCCTTGAATGATATCAATACAATAAATCCAATTATTAGATCTGAATGCCAATAAGGATAATTTCTAAAAAAATCATTTTATTTTTGAATTAACATATCTCTTTTATTTATTCATTTAGAGCACCTCTTATTACATAAAGGAAGAAATTTGACCACGACCTCCTTTTTATCATCTTTGTCTCTTGTTGTTGTCTATTGTCTTTGTCTTATTACGAGATTTTATCACCGTCACCTCCCTTCCGTCTCTCTTATATAGTTTTTAATTATTTAATATTTTATTAATCATGATCTTTTTTTGATAGATTTCCTCCATTAACCTACTATTGACTCGATTATTTTCTCTTTGACTCATATTTCCAGTCTATATAACAAAACAAGAACAATCAGCGTTTGCGATCTGACTTGAGGGGTGTTATCTATATAATAGTAAAGAGAAGGACCAAAAAGTAAGGCACAAAGATTATCGCTGGTCCTCCGTAAGGCGTCGTTTAAAATCGTATAAATTTAGGGTTTCCTTTCCTAATTCCGATCCCTTTTCTTGTTCCTCTCGAGGCGTTTTTCTCTTATCATCCCAATTCTCATCCAATCCCCAACCCTAAATCAAGGAAGCAGGCGGAGGCGGATCGGCGCGAAGATGGTGCTCGCACAGCTCGGCGGGAGCATCGCCCGGGCGTTGCAGCAGATGAGCAACGCCACCATTATCGATGAGAAGGTGCTCAGCGAATGCCTGAACGAGATCTCGCGCGCGCTGCTGCAGTCCGACGTCCAGTTCAAGCTGGTCCGGGACATGCAGGCCAACATCAAGCGCATCGTCAATCTTGACGACCTCGCCGCCGGCCACAACAAGCGCCGCATCATCCAACAGGTCGTCCCTCCATCGGTCTCTTGATTCGATTGGATCAAGTCACTTTCGGCTTTTTGTTGGGATTGAATTGGTTAGCGAGGGTTTCAAACGCGTTTGTTCTTGCTTCTTACTTTGTTGATGACGCGGAAATAACTGTCATTTATAATTTATTAGTGCAAAGGGGTCTAGTGTTCTTAGATTTTGGATTTGATTTCAAGGGATCACGGTTTGATTCATTTGAAAAATTTTAAAGTAAATTCTTTCTCTGATTCCTTAATTGTAATCACAGAGTTCGGATCTTTTTGTGCTGCTATGTTTTCATTGGGATTTGTAGGATGGTAGACTGAGAAAGATATCCCTAAAATGCAAACGAGGGTATATGAAATGCTGTCGGGTTTTGCCTATTGATGCAGGTCCATGAGGATGACTGAGAGGATTTGGGTTGTATGACTTAGGTTCTAACTGGTTTGCTAATTGTGATGACATGGTACTGTAATCATGGTGAAAATCTTATTCTTAATCCAATTCATAAAAGATATGCCTTTTTAGTTACCAGTTGTCCTCGATTTGTTCTATCCAGATTGGGAAGGATGATATAAGGTCGGAAATGTGGTTAGTAGAGACTACTTTCGAGAGAATATGACTTCACTCTTGTTTACAATTGCTGAGTTAGAGGACTTCCACGGAAGAGCATAAATGTTGGAGAACAGGGATCGAGTTTTTATAGAACTTAAAGGTCATTGAAATGTAATGCTAGTCACTTTGTGCATCTCTTAATGGTGTAAGGTAGTTAGATTGGAACGATATTGGTTTCTATCGACCATGCACATGGAGTATCATCTTGTCTTGCATGGTACTATAATTATTTTCAACAGGATATCTGGTAGTGTAATACACTTGATTTTTTCAACCTCAAGAACGAATAAGAAAAGAATATGTTTTGAAAGAAAAACGATTATTCTTGTCTTCCACTACAAAAATCAGCTGGCTACCATTGAGAACCATATTTATGTCGTCTTCTTTCATGCTTTTGATTTGCAGAATATTTACTTTACTACATACTTCCCATGAGTCATGCCTTTGCTTCTGTTCATATTTGCTGAAATGAGAATTTTAGGGGCGGAGCACAAATTTCAGAATGCAGGAATGAAATTTTTATAAACAGTTGAGAGAGTGAATCCTGGATTCATGGTAATACAATGACCATAATGTTTACTGTAATTTAATTTGGCCAAGCATCGTAAACCTCTCATGATTTAATGGGCATGAAATTAGTTTATACTGCCCATTTATATGGAGTATTTTGCTTTCTCTTGGGGGATACTGAAATCATTTTTAAAGGGATCTCTGGTAGTTTAACACAACAGATTATTGGAACTTTTGAAAACTGAGGTTTCCCTTTGAAAGAAAGAGGGTGGATTCTCGAATATCTGTTGTGATGATCAGCTGGCTATTACTTAGAAGAATATTATTCTTGTTCTAACATCAGTAATATAACTATATTATTTTCTCCTTAATTCTTCTATTTTTGGAGGCATTCACACTATTACCTCCTTGGTAATAAACATTTAATTTCTTATATTTTTTCCTTCTTAAGATTAATGTTTTCCTATTTTGTAGTTTGAGAACCACCTTACCACTGCAGTTGAACTGGATCAGTAATTTGATGTTTTGACTTCTATTTCTTATGAGTGTGATTGTCTTAAAACCATTGTTGCTTAAAAATATTATATTGTTTGAAGCTCACTAAAAATTCTTTGATTTGTTAGTATGTGATTTCCCTTTTTAAAACCTTTTGCTTATTATGTTGTGTTTAATAAAATTGTCTGTTGTCTTTTCCTCAGGCTGTATTCAATGAACTCTGCAAAATGTTGGATCCTGGAAAACCTTCTTTCACCCCCAAGAAGGGGAAGACCAGTGTGGTAATGTTCGTAGGTCTACAAGGTATGAAATCCACATAGGCATTGGCATCATCAAAATGATCAACTATGTTGGAAAGTTAGTTAATCTTCTTCAAAGACTTAAAGATAGCAAAGAAGAAAGGCAGGATAATCTAAAATTTAAAAGAAATGACAATAGTGTGACCGATAATAGACCATCTAAAAGAAACAACCAAAAGCGTATGTATTTTGAGTCTTTGAGACACATATACACCGATAACAGACCACCCAAAAGAAACAACCAAAAGCATATGTAGTTTGAGACACATATACATTTGATATTGGTACTTATCATCATTAGTTGTAGTGTCGTCAAGGCACTAGATGCACTAAGGTTCTAAAATGCTTGAGGCTCTACATGCTCGGCCGAGCAAAAGTAGGCCCTTACCACTATAATAAATAAATAAATAAATAATAAATAAATAAATAAATAAATAAATAAATAAATAAATAAATAAATAAATAAATAAATAAATAAATAAATAAATAAATAAATAAATAAATAAATAAATAAATAAATAAATAAATAAATAAATAAATAAATAAATAAATAAATAAATAAATAAATAAATAAATAAATAAATAAATAAATAAATAAATAAATAAATAAATAAATAAATAAATAAATAAATAAATAAATAAATAAATAAATAAATAAATAAATAAATAAATAAATAAATAAATAAATAAATAAATAAATAAATAAATAAATAAATAAATAAATAAATAAATAAATAAATAAATAAATAAATAAATAAATAAATAAATAAATAAATAAATAAATAAATAAATAAATAAATAAATAAATAAATAAATAAATAAATAAATAAATAAATAAATAAATAAATAAATAAATAAATAAATAAATAAATAAATAAATAAATAAATAAATAAATAAATAAATAAATAAATAATAAGCATAAAGACAATGAATAGAATAAAATTTGAATAATATGAGTTTCATATCATTTCATGTTTAAAAGATTCAACATCAAAACCTCAAAATTACATAAATTTAATTATTTATAAATCATTAGAACACTCAATTTGTCCAAATCTAATAACAAAAGTAACATAACCAAAGATTCCATTAATTTCAATGATCATCAACATCATTAATTTTGTTATCTTGATATCATCTTAATCTCATCCAGAAACTGTGAAGAAAAACAGAGAGAGCAGTTATCAATGTCTTCCAAGTCAAAATGTACTTAATCTCATCCCATAGGTAACTTGAAATGAGAAAAATCTCAATAGGTGCTCAAGTCATGGTTTGCAATACCGTACCATACCGCTCGGGCATGGGTGGTATGTATCGGTCCAATAAAGAGCTAGTATGGACGATACATCGGTACATCTTAGTGTACTATGTGTCAATACGCTCGTATAGCTTGGTATAGCTCGGTACGTATCGTACCGATAGTTGATCAGTACACCGATATGGTACAATATTCAGAACCTTGGCTCAAGTTCTTGAGTAAGTCTTTGTCCTCTTTTTATTGCATGCCTAAATCGAAGTACCATGAACATGGTACCTCTTGTATCTATGGTCTCTTTTTTTCTGAGCCAACCGATGAACATTCACCTTTGTGCTGACTGAGTAAGTCTTTGTCCTCTTTTTAATTGCATGCCTAAATCGAAGTACCATGAACATGGTACCTCTTGTATCTATGGTCTCTTTTTTTCTGAGCCAACCGATGAACATTCACCTTTGTGCTGACAATATGTTCTAGATTTTTTCTTTTTTCAAGCAAAGACTTCTGATTACAACTTGAAGCATCAATTCTAGAGATGCTTCTTTTTGTGCGGGTAATTCTATCGATTTGGTTTTGAAACCATCTGGTCTTTGTTTTTATGAGACCTTCAGGCTTCTTATGCAAGAGGTTATGGAACTTGAACAACCATGTTCAAAATGTTGTGTATCTGTTGACCATCTCATAAAGAAAAGAAAGAATGTCAACTATTATTATAAACATGCCAACTTTGGCTTCAACTTGAAGACCTGTTAAATACCTTAAGCTGCATCCGACTGTAAACAACGTTCTCCTTGGGAGAGGCACATCAATTTTGTTTGTTAACCTTTACTTCATTGTGGAAATAAACTGTGACACTTTGAATCAATATAATTACAAATGTGATTAGAGATGCCATAGTTCATTGAGTGTGATGTGTACCTTAGTTGAGTCCTTCTGTGGAAATTGTATTGTGTGCTTGTAAAGTAAGCTTACCTCATGTCTTTACCATTCTTCTGATTAAGAAATGTCTTCGTTTCATTTTTGTTTCTTCAACCAAGTGTAGGTTGCAATACCATAACTTATTTCACTGGCTCGCTTTGCTTGTTCTTTTCTATGTCCAGGTTCTGGAAAAACCACAACTTGCACCAAATATGCATATTATCATCAAAAGAAGGGATGGAAGCCTGCCTTAGTTTGTGCTGATACATTTAGAGCTGGTGCTTTTGATCAGTTAAAGCAAAATGCAACAAAAACCAAAATTCCTTATTATGGAAGGTATCCTGTTACTTAGATATCCTCTTAATTGCAGTCTCACTATGTTATGATCTTTTCATCAAGAAACCTTGCTACAGTTTGACTTGTTGAGAGATATCTACTGGATATGGTTAGCATAATTGACAATGTTGTGCATTATTAAGGACTGAAGCTCCATCCGCAAGGCATGGTTGGCTGCCAGACTGTCTAATCATGTCATTTCCTGCATCTCAGCTTCTAAGCTGCCAGAACAAGAAAGAAAGCAAACATAAAAAATAACAAAAAAACCCGGAGAGGACAAAATTTGTTCTCTGGTGGTGATTTGGCATGACTCACCAGCAGAGAAACTCTAATGTTGAGTTTATCAAAGATCTAAGATCTCTCACAACCAGATTGGTTTGATCTGTGATTTGACTTAGAAAGCCTGATCAAGAGAGCTTTGTTCAGAGTTAATTTATAGATCAGCAAAACAAGCTAATTCTGCAATGCATGAAATGATTGGAACATAATGTTTCACCTTGTACAGGTGAAATGATATGGGGATTAAATTCTTGATCCATGTTGTCTCCATATAAGTGAGGCGTGTAATGGAATTTTTCATGTGAACTTTGCCTGATTACATTGTTCCAAACAATTGTGCTCTTTCCTTTTAGCACAGAATCAAATGGTGAACTTCAAGTTTACAATGCTTAGGAATTAAGGTTCTATGCTGCGGCTTTTATAAATCAGTTGAGATATGGTTTCCATAGCAAAAAAATGGTTACAATACAATAGATCAAGTAACAGAAAAGAAAGGGTATACTAGTTCTACTGGTTGCATAAGATACGTAGTCAAACCATTAGGATATGAGATTTAATGCTTGTAGATGAGAAAATTGTGAATAAGAGAACAGATTATGATGTTAAAAGTTAAAACAACTTAGTCTTGAACAATGTTACGGAGTGAACGCCCATATGTAGATAAGTGTTTTCAAAATTAGTCTCCTTGCCAATTTATATCATCTCATCTCATCCTCGAGTTTGTTTAAAGCTAATGATCTTTGTTATGTCAGTCTTTTGTGGCTTATGACCATGGACTTTTCCCAATGTATGTGGTAACTTGTTGTAGATAACCTGAAATAACATCATCATCATCAGTAATAACAAAAATAACAACTAAATCTTCCCAATTATTTAAGGTTGGATAAATGGATTTTTTTTCCATATAACATCATCATTGGTAATAACAAAAATAACAACTAATTCTTCCCAATTATTTAAGGTTAGATAAATGGATTTTTTTTTCATAGGTGAGATCTCTTCTGGGTGTTGGGACTTGATAAATCAAAGCCATAACATCTTTCTTATTGTTTCTTGTTAAGTCTTTATTGGTCTTTCTCAGCTTTAGTGGTAACTTTAATTTGAATGAACTCACATTTAGAGGCAAGACAATTAAAAATTTTGGAAAATTAATATCTTTTTATCAAAGAATATGAATGTTTAGATGGAAATTGAACTTTATAATTATTTTTGTTTGGATGGATATGGATCTGAATACTGCATGAATTATATATGTTAGCTGTAAATTCCACTTTGTTATTATATTGATATTACTAAAGATATGTATGATATGTTATCAAAAGTAGGATAAGGCTTGAAAAATAAATCTGAAAATCAATTTGATTTTTTGCCTAGAAGATCAACCATAGAAGCTATTTATTTACTAAGACAATTAATGAAAAAGTATAGGTAGAAAAAGGACTTGCAAATGATTTTTGTTGACTTAGAGAAAGCCTATGATAGGATTCCTAGAGATTTATTATGGTGGATTTTAGAAAAAAAGGTGTATCCACTAGTTATGTTGATGTTATTAAAGATATATATAATATTATAGCTACTAGTTAAAATCATGGGGAGTGTTTAGTGAGTTTCCTATTAGCATAGGATTACATCAAGGATTCACATTAAGTCCCTATTTTTTCACATTGATAATGGATGAACTTATAGAGTTACATGTCACTTGCATGATAGACTTCCTTGGTGTATATTATTTGTTGATGAGAGCCTAAGTAGAATTAGTTATAAACTTAAATTGTGGAGTCAAACCTTGGAAACTAAAGGTTTTAGATTAAGTAGGATTAAAATTAAATATATAAAATATAATTTTAGTAATTCTAAGAATAGATAGGAGAATATAATTAAGTTCGATTGACAAAAAGTCCCTTTAAGTAAAAGTTTTAGGTATCTTGGATTAATTATTCAATAAGATGGAGAAATTGTTGAAAATATTATTCATAGAGTAAAACATGATGGTTAAAATGACGAGGGGCATCAGCAATCTTATGTGATTATCGGATACCTTTGAGATCAAAAGAAAAATTTTATAAGACAGTTGTGAGACTAACAATGCTTTATGGATCTTAAGTGTTGAGCAGTTAAGAAACAATATATACAAAAAGTTTGTGTTACCAAGATAGGAGTGTTGAGATGGTTGTGTGGAGTTATTAGGAAAGATAGGAAACAAAATATTTTTATTCGTGAACAACTAGGTATCACTTCAATAGAGTATAAGACGAGAGAAATCGTTTAAAATGGTATAGGCATGTGCTTAGGAGACCTTTGGATGTAGTAGTTAGGAGAGGTGAAATAGTTAATATTAATGATATGAGGAGAGATCAGTGTTTTCAAAAGGCACTCGGGTACTCACTTATGCACTCGGGTGAGGCGAGGCCTCGAGTGCCTAGGCAAGTGTCCGAGTGCCTCGTAGAACCCGTAGGCGCAATGCTTCAATAAAGCACTACTCGAGTGCTCACTTGAGCCCAGGTGCCAAGCGTGTTAGGCGAGCACCCGAGCCAACTTTGGGACTCGGGTTTAATCGTTAGTTCAATTGGACTTATAAGTTGGTTCAATCGAACTGACATAGTCCAACCCCCTCCCTCGCCCGACCTAATAAAAGAAAACAAAGGTGAAGAAACCCTACATCTGTCGCCTTTATTCGCTCTGCTAGTCGCTATCGGCAACCTCGTTCAATCTCATTTGTCGTTGCAGCTCAGCTGCCATCGCTGCAACTCGTCCATTGCTGCATCTCGTCTGCCTCTGTAGCTCATCTAAACCCTAAACCTCTTCCACCGCTATAACTCTATCTGTTGTTGTAGTAGCTTTGTCCGCCACCGATGGCAACCTCTTCCATTGCCTTCGTTCGTCACCTTCACACGCTCTGTCCAATGTTGCAACTCCATCCGTTGTCGTTGACAACATCGTTTGCTACCTTCGTCTGCCATTGTAGCTTCACTCGTTCGTAGCTGCAGTTTCGTTCGCCGCCCTCTGCTTCCCCCACCTTCCTGTTAATTAAATTGCTTTGTCAGTACCCCCCATCTTCCTATTAATTAAACTGCGAACGAATGAGCAGCAACTCGTTTGGAGTAGTTTAAATGTATTTGTTGTATCTACAACACCATGGGCAATATGCACTTTGGTTTATACATGAAACTCCCTTAGCTTTTACTTGATAATATCTTAAGTGCAGTAAAACATTCTTGGTTAACAAGATGCTTTTGGAGCAGTTTAATTCTAACATAGGTCTTCGTAAACATGTTGAGCATATTTTTATTTGGTTGTATACTATTTTAATTATAATATTCGGGAGTGCCTTGCTTCGCTCGGGCGGGTGCTTAGGCGAGCGCCTAGTGCCTTGGGCGTTTTGGGATCTAGGCGTCTTTTGATGCCTAGCTCTTTTTAAATCATTGGAAGAGATAGAGGAAGACATAAAAAGGACTCTGATAGAAACTATAAATGAAGATTTAAATACTTTGAACTTAACTAAACATATGACCTTTTACATATCTCTATGACAGCAAAAGATCTATGTAGATGATCTTAAATAGTTGGGATTTACGGCTTTGATGCTGTTGTTATTGAGCTGTAAATTCCAAAGTCACTAACTCAAATTCATCAATTATATTTCTTGGATAGGTGGATCAAAAGAAAATATAAGTAGAAAATGAAGAATTAGGAAAAGAAAATAAAGTGTTTCTAGAAAAACCAAATGGTTGATGTGACATAAACCAATGAAATAACCACCCTTTCTAGTAATGTAAAGGTAATTTTAGTTCTTTGTATAACAATTTCAATGTCCGGTTACAGATAGAGTTCAGCCCAAATCCATACTTATATCTGGAGTTATCTTGAATAATAAATTTCTAAGATGAATTTAGATATGTGACTGATATGTATTCATGGAAGCTTATCCAAACTCACTTAGAACAGAAACATACTTGAACAGATATTTTCCCACCTGCTTCCATTCATACTTGTCTTGCCCTATTGGAGTAGTGAATATTTAATTTAAAAGTTTTTTTTATACCTGTGTCTGTATCTGACTTTTATCTCCCTTTTCAATCAGTCACCTTGAAATGCATCATAATCCAATGCATATGTGCCAATACAATTTAATAGAATTTATTTTCTATTGATGTGGTACATTTTATCTACTTCATAAGCATGTTCACAAACTCCATATTTACAAAGTCTAGCTGGCAAAAAATTTAATCCAGCATCACAGGTGAAGATTTTGGCTGAAGATCTATGACTGCGATATTCTACTGTACCACACTTTTATTTGTATGGTGTGAATCTAATTAGTTTTGTACAGTTTCTTCTTTTTTCCATGTTGCAGTGCCTAATGTGCTTCTTGATTCTGTGTTTCGAACCAGTTATTTTTTTCTCATTAAAGTAAAAGAAGCATTCTATTCTTCTATCTGTATGAAAAGGTCCCTGGGCAACATCTTTAATGTTTACTTTGATCAATTTCTGCTGCAGTTACATGGAATCAGATCCTGTAAAAATAGCTGTTGAAGGAGTTGAAACATTTAAGAAAGAAAACCGTGATTTGATTATTGTGGACACAAGTGGGCGACACAAACAGGAAGCTGCTCTGTTTGAAGAAATGCGTCAAGTCTCAGAAGCAACGGTAGATATGCTGTTCTTTCCAATCATATTTCAACTACAGACTTACTGCATAATGGAAGTTGATTAATAAATTTTGCTCTCTCACAGAAACCCGATCTTATAATATTTGTCATGGACAGCAGTATTGGTCAAGCAGCATTTGACCAAGCACAAGCCTTCAAACAAAGTGTAGCAGTTGGAGCTGTGATTATCACAAAAATGGATGGTCATGCAAAAGGAGGTGGCGCGCTTAGTGCGTAAGGAGTCTATTTGAATTTCATTAATGTTTGAAATATAATTTTGCAAGATGAACTCTCATATATTTTTATTTCTAAGCATGTCATACCTTCTTGCAGGCAACTTTGGTTGTTTTGTGATGTACCTTCATTGAGCAATTTTTGAAATACATCCATGCAACAATACAACCATACTCTTTACAGTGTCGCATTTGTTTCTAGCATATAACATATGATGGAGAGGTGGTTGTAGAACCATAACTGTGACACTAGTTCTATTGAACATGGGCAGAAATTAAAGTTTATCTTTAGGTATAGCTATGTAGAAGTATGTTTTGTTTGCACATCTATTACTGTACTTGTATGACTTGTATCTGTTGCATGCAGTATAATAATTGCCACTATCAATTTTACCATGTAGATATACTGATCTAGACGTATGTTTTGTTTGTACGTTTCTTATTGTGCTTGTATATTTGGACCAGCTGTTGTCTGTAGCAGGCATGCGTTTAGTTGTTCAGATGTTTTCAATTCTCGGATATGTCAGTCAGTTTATAGATACCTGAAAGTGACAATACATAGGAGAAAACCCATCAAATTGATACTCATCAATTTCATTTCTTGTTTCATCATCTTCATTGTCTGAGTATTGCATTCATATGTGTCTGTATCACCCTTGCAATGGTCATCATATATCAAGGTTTCTTGCTCTTTTGCTTTTATGTGAGGTGTTGTAGCAGTTCTTCGGCTTCAGTTAGGAGCTAGCAACTTACATTTTAAGCTCCATCATTTTGTTAAAAATTAATGAATATTTCTACTTGGTTTGACTGCAGAGTTGCAGCCACTAAAAGCCCAGTCATATTTATTGGAACGGGGGAGCACATGGAGGAGTTTGAAGTGTTCGATGTAAAGCCATTTGTAAGCCGTCTTTTAGGTGAGCTATAACCATCTACACAGTCTTTGCTGCTCATAACTATCATTATGTAGTAATGTTCATTCTTTTTGCCATTTGTCTAGGAATGGGTGACTGGTCTGGTTTCATGGATAAAATTCATGAAGTTGTACCCACCGATCAACAACCTGAGCTTTTGCAGAAGCTTTCCGAAGGAAGTTTTACTTTGCGACTGATGTATGAACAGTTTCAGAACATTCTCAAAATGGGTCCTATAGGCCAGGTTGTTATTTTTGTTTTGAATAGTTGAGTTGCCTTCCATCTAGTATATCTTTACCATTTTAAACAACAGCCATTTACTATTTGCTTTATGATTGACCAAAATTAGAATTTACCTTTGGTACTGTAGTGATATGATTCATCTTTTTAAGCTTGACTAGTTAAGATTAACTATTCTGTTTCACTGTGTCATTATATTTTATTGCATTGGACTGTTTTTTGCAGCTCAGCAGTTGTTTTGTTGTACCTTCCTATTTCACTATATGCCTGTTATATATATATATATATATATATTTATCATTTAATGATGAACGTGATATTGCATGCAGGTGTTCTCTATGCTACCTGGATTTAGTGCAGAATTGATGCCTAAAGGTCATGAAAAGGAAAGTCAAGCAAAAATCAAGCGTTATATGACGATGATGGATTCCATGACGAATGCAGGTAATGTGTCCCGTAATTTTATCCGCTGCTGGAAAGATTTTAATGTAGTGGGATGATATAGTTGAATTGCCTTTTTCTGGAATCCAGAGCTGGACAGTACAAATCCTAAATTGATGAATGAGTCCCGTATAATGCGGATTGCGAGGGGTTCAGGCAGGTCAGTCAGGGACGTCACAGAAATGCTGGAGGAATACAAGCGTCTAGCAAAGATTTGGAGCAAGATGAAGGGGCTCAAGATCCCCAAGAAAGGTGAAATGAGTGCGCTGTCTCGGAATATGAATGCGCAGCAGATGAGCAAGGTCCTACCTCCTCAAATGCTGAAGCAGATTGGCGGCATGGGTGGTCTGCAGAGCTTGATGAAGCAAATGGGATCCAAAGATATGGGTGGAATGGGAGGGATGTTCGGCCGAGGGGACAAGTAGAATACCCTAATAATCTCGAGTGTTGTCATGAGGTCTTTCGTTATACAACTATTTTTGAGACAACTAATGAATCATTTGAATATGTTGGATGTGCATCGCTGGATGGCCGATATGAAGTGTTTTGCGAGCAATGATGTTCCTCAACGAAGGTTTATTGATGAGCCAACACAAGAAAGCTCATCTTTGACTCCACATGTAACATCTTTTCAGAAATCTGTGTGCTTTCTTTCTTACAGGATTGTATTCTTGTATCTCTTGCGAGTGAAGAATGCCTGATGCTGTAGGAAGTTCCACAGGGACATTACAGTAGCCGTGGGTACAAGAGATCAGATCTGATGTACATGACCTTCACCTCGCGCACTGCGTTGTGCTTACCGAGCATCCATCAAGATCAAATTATTATGAGGTTCTTTGACCATCAACCAACGATAACAAAACGCTGTTACATTTCACGACAAAGAATCAACCATGAGTTGGGGCTCCACCAGACCAAACTGATACCTGCAAGCATTGGTATCATATTGGCAGGCACAATGATGTGGAATAATGAGGTTTTGCCTACTCCATGGAGTTGCATGAGGTTGACTAAAGTGTCAAAAGGTTAGATCCTGTTTGTGGAGTTCCTTTTTCTATCTCCTGGCAGGTGTTTGTAACAATGACAAACAAACACATTATCTTCTTCTAGTTTTACTTTTTCCCTCTCTCTTTCTATCAACTTGCAGTCCGGTGCAGCATCAACTGATCGCCTGTGGGAAAATTACTTGCATGACAGGCAAACATACACAGCAGAAGATAACAAGCTCTCTTGCCAACCAACAAGGAACATGAACAAGAAGTAGAAAAAGGAAGCAGACGGGGATCCGTAAGCCCGTTGCACAGTATTATTCCCTGCAGCTCCAGCTGAGATTGTCCTTGTTTTTGCAAGTAAATCTTTTGCAGTTTCCAATGGGTCGAGCAGAGATAACAAGTGAACGTGATGTGTTTGGTTTGAGAAGACGCAGGACAGACACAAACACATGGAGGAACGGAACGTCTCACGGTCAGCAGCTGCACACCATGTGTTTGTTGTTTTGATGCTTGTGCTGCAAAATAAGCCACAAAGTTCTCGGTAATGATTTGAGCTGCAAATGTCGGGGCATGGAACGACATGATTTGGACTGAAAACTGCTTTTCGTGCACCCCATGAATCATAGGTAGAAGGTATCCAAAGTCTTACTAATTGGCTTCGATTCATTCCACAGGTGGTGGCCATGGAAGAGGACTCCATAAAGTTCCACAGGAGGTGCGTTCATGGAAGAAGAGTCTCCAGTTCTGTTTCATTCATTATCTAACGACAACCGGCGTACAATGATTATATATATATATATTTTTTGTTGTAACCCCTTAATATTTTGTTTTAATTCATTTTGCAAAATAAAATTTGTACGATTAGGGTTTTGCCTTAATTAATTAATATATTTCCTTTCATGTGTTATCAATTGAAATCTATAGCCATATTAGTGCAGACAAGTTAGGAATAAATTAAAAAAATAATTAATTAATTCTGAAATCATATTATTTGTTTTCTTGCAAGGAAGGAACCCTTCCTCCTCTCCTACTTATCGACGAACAGGCCTCTCCCTCGTTTATTAACAGTGGCCTAAGAGAGCTTGTGGCGAGGAGGATCGAGAGGGAGGAAGATTTTATTTTGGAGAGAGAGAGAGAGAGGTTTGTTCATTCTCTCTCCCTCGTTAGTTATTTGTTATTCTTGATTTTGTTTGTTTGTTTATGATTTCTGGAATTAGAATTGCATTGTTATTCATGCATAGTTTCTAATATTTAATCTATATAAATTTCATGATATTCATGCTTTAAGTTCAATTTTATGATATTGTAGTTTTAAAATTTATATTTCATTGTTAGATAAATAATTCATTTAAGTTTTAATTATTATTAATATGATTTTAATTTTAAATTATCGTATTATATGTTTATAATGCATATCTTAAATTTTTTTAATTAATTAGTGTAATTGTTTTATCAAAGAAAAAAATTAAAATCAAAACTGAATTAGTGGAATTTGAGTTTCGCTAGGATAAGATTGGACTCGAATCAAACTGATCAACTAGAAACTAGTCGATCGACCGACGCAAGTGCTGTCGATAACTTATTTCTCTTAATTTATCATATGTATAAATATACATATATATATATATATTATATGTTGCTTGTTTTATCTTTTATTAGGTTATAGATTTACTTGAAAGTGATGATTGAGAAACGAATCCTTACATAAATTATTGATATTGACAAAGTTGTGCTCAATTTTTAAAATATCTTTTAAGAGATTTATTCGAGTCAAAGATAATCAATAATTAATGTTTGATAACTTAATAATATAATTGAAGATAATAATTGAAATTACAATATTAAAAGACTTTAACGAGAACATCGAAAGAATAAATAAAAAATATTATGAATTATTTGAATAGTTCTATAACACATTAAATTCCATATATGAAGCTGATCGTCATGTCCTTATTAATCGGGTGCTTACTAGTGGGTTCTTTTTTTTAAGGTGGATTGGTTGATTTTGGATCGGCAATTGCCGATAAAGGATTATTATATCGTTATATTTACGCAATTCCGAACTTATATTCCTATTTCGTCTCGTCCGAGCGCTTTCGAACAAAGAGCTTTATGAGGAGGAGGCGTGTCCTAATAATACCCCCCCTTCGCAACAAGACAAGAAGACAACAAGAAATAATGGGCGAGAAGAACAATATAATATGACTTCAATACTCAACCCCACTCTCTCTTCTTGCTTGTTTGTCCGAGCTGAAGCAGTGGACTCGAACAGTGACGTGTCCTGCCATTTCCCCATTCCACGGCCCAACTCCCAGATCTCGACCGGAAAACAGTTTCCTTCCCGACTGACGTTACTCGGGTCTCTACCCTCCAGATTACTGGACGGATTCTCGGCCTCCGTGGTGGGCCCTAGAGATCTCTGTGAGAAGTAGGACAGGGGTGCCGATTAAGGTGGTCGGGGAAAAAGGATCGTGTTAGATCTACGGAAATAAAAAAATAAATCTACCCGCTTGATGTGTCTCCTCACGTACCAGTACTGTGGTAAAGGGACCCACGCATAGTCTTCCATCGGTGGGTAGATTAGGCTGGTCGTGGAAGGTGGTAGACACAGGGCTCGTGCGGGTTGAGTACAACAACATGAAACACGGCAACAGGTCCAAGTGGAAGAAGCCACGTGGTTCGGGGGACTATTACCTGGTGTCGGCGTAGGTCGTGGCGGCCAAAGACTGGACAGGTTACGGTTCGCGTGTCCGCGTGCATGCGGAGTCATTTCGTCCGTCGTGGGCGTTTCGTACGTGTTAAGCCCATGCCACGCCGCACGACAGATATCCAACTAGAACAAGCCTCGTATCCTTAAAAGGTGGGTCCCTGGTGCTATTGACGTCGTGACTGTTCGTGATTGGCAGGACTGTTGTGTTGGTGAATGGCCATGTGTATGTGGTCATTTTTCTTCTTCCTCGCGTCCCTCAACAGTTCTTCCCACCACTGTTCCCTTCCCCTCTCCCTGAGGAGAGACCTCTTTGTCTTCTGTGTTGTTGCACCGAATAGAAAAGGGTAGCCAAAATAAAGCAAAGCAAAAAGCAGCAGCAGAGAGAGAGAGAGAGAGAAGAGAGAGAGAGAGAGAGAGAGAGCGAGCGAGACTTTGAAATCCGCAATCATCTTCTCCTTTTAGCACACCTTGCCGCCTCTCGCTCTCTCTCTCTCTCCCTAGTACTGTACAATGTGATTCGAGCCTCAAATGGGGAGCAAGAGGAGGAGGAGGAGGAGAAGAAGATGACTACGAAGAAGAAGGGAGAGTGAGGAGCTCGTGCCCCCGTCTCTCAAGAGATTCCAGCTACAAATGCGAGTTCTTGACTGAGATCTAGCGTCGATCCGCGCCCGGGACAGTGAAGTTCTGAGCATCCCAAGGCGTGTTCTGCCTTGTTCTTCCATCAAGCTCTCCCTGGTTCGAATCCCCAGCAGCTTCCCTCTGATTCTCGGCAAAACCCTCATTTAAGTTGTTGATTTTTTGCTCCTCCTGAGATGCATTTGGTTTGGGCGACTCTCTTTACCGAGAGGGGGAAAAAGCGCAAGAAAATGATGTGCATTCGGTTTTGTTGCTGTCGAAATCTCTGCTTTTGTTGTGCCTGTGGTCCTAACGCACATTAAATTAGTTCCTTTTTCGGGTGAAATCTCGTTAAGAAATTGAGGAGAAATGTTTTATAGTGATTTTGTTGTGGCTTGTGCAGAATTGTTTCTGGAAATACGTTGGGCGAGCTAGGGTTCTAAAATGGAGCAGTATGAGGTTTTGGAGCAGATAGGGAAAGGGGCATTTGGGTCAGCTCTACTGGTGCGTCATAAGGTTGAGAACAAAAGGTGAGGAAAGCCACTGATCCGTCCATTTCCTGTTTCAGTTCTTTGTTCCGTTTTTTCTCCTGTCTCCTCGTGTTTACTCCTTTTCCTGAATGTGGTGGCAGGTATGTCTTGAAAAAGATCCGTCTAGCTCGCCAGACCGACAGGACCCGGCGGTCTGCCCACCAGGAGGTGGTCATCTTTGCTACGTTCACATTTCAGAATTCTTCTAGCTAATTGATTTTTATGTATCCATTTTCAACTTGGCTTTCTTTTTCTCTTTTAGACATTTAACAACCTTCATTGTACAAATTTGAGATTTTCCTTTTCATCCCTGAGATAGGACTAATTCTTGTTGCATTAGACACACATTGTGGCAAAGTTCCTTTTTCCCCTAAACTTGCCTTTACAATGGTGTTGGCCTACTTGAGTAAGAATTGCACTATATGGCTGGCTCCATGTTTGATGGGAAAGAAAGAAGGATTAGATCAGATGATAATAACGGTGATTTCAGTCGGTTGTTATGCATTTATGTGGCGTTTGTTTGCAATTTCACTTATATGCTACATGAGTTGTGCAAAGTTGGTGAGTATCTTGTACTTTTATCCCTTTGCTTATCTTTCTCAAATTTGCAGATGGAACTTATTTCTAAAGTACAAAATCCATTTATTGTGGAATACAGAGATTCCTGGGTTGAAAAGGTTCGTAAGTTCCTCCTCTGACCTAAAGAATGGTGCACATGAAATCAGCTATTCTATTTTCTCCTTTCTATGTCATAACAGGAATATCTCAGTACTACATGAATTCTTAGTTGCATTTGGTTTGCAATTTTAAAATCCTAGAAAATATTTGAGCAAACATAAGTTTTCATATATGATTTATGTTATATACCTTCTTTCATTTCATAGGATTATACTCTCGTATAATGATATTCTTGAAAGCAACTTTATGACACTCCAATTATCCATCTAAAACTCATTCGGATCTTGTCATGTGGCTGTTGCTGTCATATCTGGTTGAATTCTATTTTCCTCTTCAATTAACCATGGCTAAGGCAGCTAACTTGAAAGTTTACTAAGTGGCAGGAGACCCGATTGATGGTCCCACAATCACCTCCCTTATCCCATGTCTTACCCTAGTTAGCTCTCCAATCCTAAGTAATGCCAGAAATGGAAAAAAAAGGAATTGCTATTTCTGATCACTTGTGATGTCTGAGATGGTTAAGGTTTGGAAGAATTTGTTCTACTGACAGTACTGTATAACAATAAATTTAGTGATACATTTATATTTTATACCATGTTGCGATGCACAGGATGCCTGTATATACACCTTAAGAACTTTTGTGGCAAACATGTCAATATAGGAATTTGCAGTTTATTCTCAGAGCTATCCATTTTTCTGACTTTTTTTTATCAAATATTCAGGAGATAATGAATTAATGATTACTTCAATAAGAAAGAGTTTTGATTCTTATGATGTTTAAATTGGTAACTTAGTACCAATTTCTGATAATCTTATCAGTAAATGTGTTGGTTGTCATATTTTTATCATTCATGCTCAAGGTTTGTGAATGCAAAATATATCATCTTGTTATAGCTGGTTTTCCACTCTCAACTTGCATATGATATATTTTCCTAAATTCCTTTATTTTTTGGTGGGGCGCTCTTCATATTTATATTTATGATGGCATCATTTACTCTCTTTCTTGTTGGTTTATTTTCTTGTATTGGCTTTAATTGTTTTTGCTTTATTTTAGGGATGCTATGTATGCATTGTAATAGGTTATTGTGAGGGAGGTGACATGTAAGTTGTGCTTTTAAGTTAGATCTGGTAGTTGTAAATTCACTTTTGATGACACTTAGATCTATTCTTCTGTGGTTTGACAGGGCTGAAGCCATAAAGAAGGCCAATGGACATCTTTTTCCGGAGGAGGTTGTTTATTTTGATAAAAATTTCTGGCATACTTCTAGAATACATTTGTTAAGTAAAAGTTTGCTTTTTGCAGTTTGTTTATTCTGTGCATCCTCAAGTTCTTTTCTATTGACTGTGTGCAGAAACTTTGTAAATGGCTAGTCCAGCTCCTTATGGCACTTGATTACCTGCATAAGAATCACATTCTTCACCGTGATGTTAAGGTAAGTGGCAGTTTGATGCTAATGGGTGTCTTCTTTATATAATGATATGATAGATGCAAAGCTTATGTTTACTGATTATGTTGCAATATTATTTTCTAGTGTTCAAACATATTTCTCACAAAAGATCAAAGCATACGCCTTGGTAAGTATTGTTTATGTCAATTAATTATATTCATTATGGAGAATGTCATTTTACTGATTATTTAAAATTTAAGACGTTACCTGGCATAGTTTCATGAAATTGAATAATCCCACAGGTGATTTTGGGCTTGCTAAAATTTTAACCTCAGATGATCTGGCTTGTTCAGTGAGTGTTGAAGCTGCATTAAAACAAATGCATCTTAAAAGACTCATTTCATTTCTTATCACTGAGAGCTGTGGGCTCCTGATGCAGGTTGTTGGAACTCCTAGTTATATGTGTCCAGAACTTCTTGCTGATATACCTTATGGCTCTAAGTCTGATATCTGGTCTCTAGGTAAAGTCTATCTCATTGGGGTCACAAAGATGCCATTTTCATCATTCCCAAACTACATGGTTTTTCACATAAAGTTTCTTAATTATCCAGGCTGTTGTATCTATGAGATGACTGCCCTCAAGCCCACATTCAAAGCTTTTGTAAGTTTCGGTAAATTGGTTAATCAACTGGGCTTTAAGATTCAACTCTAAGTAAAATGAGCTCTCTTCTCTGTTATTACATATGATTTTGTCTGTCACTGAACAAAGAATTCATTTACTCTTGGACATGTTTAAATGGATAGTTCCCTATCACTTAATCATTTCATAACTTACAACAATGCTCTCTCTTGGTGATGCTTCATGTAAAAAGAAAAGTTCTGCAAGGTGGAAAAAGGAGATAGAACAACAAAACTTCATCATATGGATCTCATGTTCTCTTGTCCAGTTTAGGTCATAACTCTTCCTTGATGTGTGTTGAATTGAACTTTTGCTTGTTTTGGTGAAAAAAAAATTAGTGTTGCTTGTACATGACATGTAAAACGAGTGTCATTTGTCCAAAACATAGACATGCTTATGAATATATTCCAGGATACACAGTTATTACATGGGGACATTGTTTGTAATTTTCTGAAAGAATACCTTTCTGTATCTCAACCCTAAGTATTTTCAAGTTAATTTTGAAAAGACTACAGTCAAAATATTACCCCTGTCATCTGTTAATCTGAGTAGCAAAGATTCTTTAAAAAGATACTGTATTTAAATTTTGATCTGGATTGTGCACGAAAACCTGATTGTAGCTTAAAATGCATACATTTAAGCTACAATTTGTCTGATTTAACTATTGAGATACGAAAATGGTTATTCTTTGTTTCTTATATTTAATTGATAAATATATTATGCAACTTATATCTGACATTATTAGTGTAATTTTGTCTCCTATCTTGATCTTTTCCTATGTTTTGTTGTTATGCAGGATATGCAGGCTTTGATAAACAAAATTAACAAGTCCATAGTGGCTCCTTTACCAAGTTCATACTCTGGTCCATTGTATGCCCTTGTTATTCTTGTCTTTTCCAGATTCTTTTTGTGTCAATAGTAGATCCAAAGATTGATTATCTTGACAAATCTTTATTACTCTGTGCAGCAGGGGACTCATTAGAAGCATGCTAAGAAAAAGCCCTGAACATAGGCCAAGTGTATGTCTATAGAGACATTATATTCAAGTGCCGAAAGCTTCTTTGACACTTTATGATGCTATAAGTAGTTTTTGTTACCATATATCTTCCTAAACTTGTAGAGTTCATGTGGTTGTTCATATCAACAGGCTGCAGAACTGCTCAAGCATCCACATCTTCAACCTTATGTGCTTCAAGTCAACCTAAAGTCTAGCCCTATGCGGAATATGCTCCCTATCCACCATATTACAACCAATCACATCAGAAAAATCAGATTTCAGGATGATGCAGATGATTCGGTGCATAAGGAGAAAAGAAAATCTTTAGGCAATGAGAGAATCTTAAAACTGAACAAGACTGTGGAGCAGTACTCGCTCAGTTCAACTCAGACTGTTAAAGATTTTCCTAATTATCTGAACCAAAGGGTAAGGAACCTTTCAACTGGCAGCAGTCAAGTTGGGGAGATAGGTATTGACAAAGCAATTGATGGGAAGTACTCAAATATCCTGAAGACACCAAGACACACGCCTACTAAAAACTTCACAACTCCAAGGACGCGAGTAGAGTCCTCAAAGGCATCACATACTGGACCGAAGCGTGAACCGGTATGGCCAAGCACTCCTGCTCATATGTTCATTACCATTAAGCATAATGTTAGTATTCTTTTACTAAGAAATTTTCACCTTTGATTTCTCAAATATAGAACATTCTTTTTCTAAACCTGATTGTTAGAAGTTTAAAACTTTTGAGACATTTCACATGGAACATTGAAGAGACACATCAAATCAAGCACCCCTTTTCTGTATATACTGCCTCAGTAAGCGCATACATTTTCAGTGTTCTATGTTGACGGAAGAAATGTGTCAGAACTAATTTTTGTGATCTCTTTTCGAGGAAGGATTAAATTTAATGCTTTTGTTGTTATGATAACTATCGGTCAGTTTAGCTGTGTTTTCTTGATCATGTCTCTTTAGGGTAAGTTCACTGTCGGTGGTATTCACATATGAGTTCTCTGTAATCTGTATAATGTTTTGGCTAGTTGAAATGCTCTAATTTATATGACTAGATATCTGGATTACAGGCTTTATGACTAGTTTTATGCCGTGGACACTGCTTGTAGGTATGCTATTTCATTTATGACTGCTCTCACAAGTGCTATTTTTACTTATGCAGTTTGCATCGCAAACTCCATCAGATAGAATTGGTCAAACCACTCGAAGAGCATCTCTTCCTTTACCAACATTTGAAACTCGTCCAAAATCAAGTCTCGGCAGTCTCCGCCGAGTGGAATCCCCTGATGTGTCTGTCAACTCCCCTCGAATAGATAGAATTGCAGAATTTCCATTAGCCTCATACGAAGAACCCCTATTATCTATTCGTAAACTTTCTTCAGCTCATGGCTCTTCTTCAGCCACTCCACACTATGGAGATCGTTCAATCACCAAGGATAAATGCACGATCCAAATCTTCCGAGTGGAAGGTGATAATGGGAGTGATTCTTCAGATCGGAATCCGACGGCCGCAGATGCTTCAAGCCGGGGATCATCAGAATCAAGGCAGCGGAGGTTCGACACCTCATCATACCAGCAGCGGGCGGAGGCCTTGGAGGGACTGCTGGAATTCAGTGCCCAGCTGTTACAACAGGAGAGGTATGAAGAGTTGGGGGTCTTACTGAAGCCATTTGGTCCTGGCAAAGTCTCCCCCCGAGAAACTGCTATATGGCTGACCAAGAGCTTCAAAGAAACCATACTGTAACTCAATATATTAGGCCTGCTGTCTTTTGCATAGAAACCCATCTTAAGATGCTCATATACCATACTCTTTGATACTAGTTCTTAAAATTGTTGAATCAGTTTTGCGATATGAAGTAGCTTGGTAGGCTGACAATTTAGCTTGAGATTAGCTGCTGATTATCTTTCGAACAATGCATGTACTAGCCTTGAGATTAGCTTGATACTAAATGTTACAAGAGCCTCTTTACCATCTTCTCCTGTTGACAAGTGTATTATGGCAATGGATAAAATTTTCAGGTGCAGGTGCTTGTATAATCGTGGAACTACTAGTTATGCATCATCATAGAGGTGGTACAAGCTAAGATATAGTCATTTTACTTTGATGATGGCAAACTGTTGACTTTTTTTTGTTATCATTTGTCGTGATAGCATCAACAACATATTCCCCTGCTTGAATGAAGTATAATTTCGGGTAAACAATGGCATTGTTGTTTGTTATGAGACTCCAGCGTGTTTGCTAACTCTCATGTTTGATGCACATCCTGGTTCATGTTTGAGAAAGCAGCAAGTTGGTCTGCTGAGTCGAATGCTAAACGGTTCTCCTGTTGCTTGTGTGCCACCTTTTGCCCTGCTTGAATGAAGTGTAGTTCAGGTTTAATAATGCCATTGTTGCTTGTGATGAGACTTTATTATTTTTGTTTTACTCTTGTTTGTTATGAGACTGCAGGTTCTGATGCCTCAGCACAGCCTGATTCATGTTTGGGAAACTAGCAAGTTGGTCTTCTCAGCTGAATTCTAAATGGTTCTCTTGCTGCCTGTGTACAACCTTTTGTCCTGCTTGGATGAAGGTTCAGGTTTAACATTGGCAAGGCAATGTTATGAGACTGCAAGTTCTGATTACTCTGCACATCCTAATTCATGCTTGAGAAAGTAGCAAGTTGGTCTGCTAAGCTGAATTCTGAATGGCCCTCCTGTTGCTATGGCCCTCCTGTTGCTTGTCTACAAAATGTAAGTTGGGACTTCATTGTTCATGGAATGTTATGATTGAGGCACCTTCACCCATTGGAAGCACAAGAGTGATCTATCTGCCTAGGAATAGCTGCTTCAGTAAACAAGACAGCAACAACAGATCCAACTAGACCACCTAATTTTAAATCAGACAGTTACCAACAATTTCTTTGTAGAAACAAAAATTGCTGCAGATTCAATTGCATGAAACAAGAAAGTACATTAATGCCTGCCACACAGTATTTGTGAAATGCATTTTTCTGTGACAACCCTTGAGGTCATCAGGAATGCCTAGAATGATAAACCTCTATGGGAGCACATCTAATGGAGGTGGCTCTTGCTAAACACCAGTCCATTGCTTGAATCCCTTCTTTCCAGGCATGAAATAAGTAAAGAAAAACTAAATAAAAGATAAAGTTCAGCAACTCAGAATTCCTGACAAGTTATGCTTAGGATTTGAGATCCATCCGCATCTGTATGTGATAGATGAAGAATAACAATCTTCCTTGTGCATTCTTTGTCTCAAATGTGTCCTAATTTGCATGGACAAGAAAAGAACAAAATTAGCAGCCCATGCATAAGATAAACAAAACCAAAGAGACGCATTTTTTCATGTACTAATCTGAAGTAATTCCCATGCACGAGATAGGTAGAACAAAACGGAGCTAAAAAAACTTGAAAGTTAAGGACAAAAATGCTCAAGAGTAAGATAAGGGTTTTGCTTGAGATGTCTTCGAGCTTCCTCATGTGCAGGTGCGGTAGCTGAAGAACAACAAAATTTCCTGTGTGGTCAATGTCTCAAAAAGGTATGTAATAATTTGCATTAATAAGAATTAAAAAAATTAGCAGCCCAACATGAGAAAATGATATCTCAAATAACCATGCAGAATACCCTCAAGCAAGCTGTACAGAAGCATACTCTATAATCTATGATGTTACTTTGCTTTTACGAGAAACAACTTTCTGTTAGTGCATCAGTAGCCTACACTGCCTTAGTTTGGAAATCAAGACAACTAATTATAAAAACAATTGAGTATTTAGTGAATCATCAGCATCAGTCCAACTAAAGTTGTTGACAGGAGGAAAGAACAATCTAAGAGAGGGAAAAGATAGATACAAATTCTTCAATGCTTCAGAGGACTAAAAATATAAGCATAAATATGGTCCCTTTTCTCATCCCTTCGTGTTCATCAGAAGAATGAGAATACACACATCCTACACTCAGTTCATATATTTGTAGCAAAGCCTGTTTGTTTCTAATGTTTGATTTCAGTAAAAAGAGAATTGACTGAAAGAAATGATAAAAGAGTCTTTATCTGTTGCCCAACACTCTGCTGTATAATTAATTCCACATCGGAGAAATGCAAGATGGGTCAATTTAGGACACTGCATCCTGTGGAATGAACTTATTTTGCCGTCACAGTCACCCCATCCTTCCCCGCAATTATAACAGCGGTTGCCATGTCCAAAAACAACCCATGCTCTACAACCCCTTCAAATGATGAAATCTCTTTTCCTGCTGCTGTTGCATCTTTAATAGGTGTCTTGAAGTATAAATCAACGATATAGTTTGAATTATCCGTCACATAAGGCTTGCCATTACCATCCAACCTAAGCTTAGCCTCACATCCTTCTTCTTCGAATAATTCCTGCAACCTTATCTGGTTATACTTCCAGCAGAACTGCACTACTTCCACTGGCATTGCTAGTCCACTTCCACCCAATCCAGTTACAAGTTTTGTCTCGTCCGCCACCACAACAAACTTGTCAGATGCTGCCTCAACCATCTTCTCACGAAGCAGAGCCCCTCCGCGTCCTTTTACAAGATTAAGATCTGGATCAACCTGTTACAATTCCAAATCACAGTCTGTAAAACTCAAATGAAGAAACCAGTCATATAGTCATCTAAGTCTATATAATCTATGGACTATGAAGAGAGAACAGTTAGAAGCCAAAAACAATTTAACCAGGTTATCGAATGGAATTGTTAATGTCCTTTGTCACATGTTACAAGGAATGGAACATGTCTAACAATAGGGTCTAAGTCAAATTTTCACGAGTAAAAGTTTTGATACCGCTAATGGTCAGAAAATATTTTTCTTCCGACTTGAAGCAATCAATAACTGATTGGTCATGTCCATGTTTGTGATCATGCTTATTGCTCTTAGCCAATAACAAAAATGAGCCCCTAATTCCAACATTTTAGGGGCAGGTACATGGGTCTTTTTCTGCCATTGAATTCCATTGACAGCAATGACTAATCGGAGTCCCGCACAAAGAATTACAGTTATTCATCTTGATGCATGCGATCAGATAACTCAGAGACCCAATTGTTTCTGCAAGTTTAAAGATTAAAAAAAAAATCTGAGATTGATTCATTGGATCATTTCCTAAGCATTGACAATACCCAGCAAATTGAGAAAACCAGAAGCTTTAGAAGAAGAAATGGATATAACAGAAATGCTAAAGTCTAAAATTCTTACAAAGGAGTCGTCATCTCTGGTGGTTTTTTTTCCAATACAAGAGGAGGCAGAGTTCCAGTATATGTTTACTATAGGGAAAAGGTCAATGCTACTCTAGCGTTGGATCAGAGACCCAATTGTTCTGCAAGTTTAAAGATTAAAAAAAAATCTGAGATTGATTCATTGGATCATTTCCTAAGCATTGACAATACCCAGCAAATTGAGAAACCAGAAGCTTTAGAAGAAGAAATGGATATAACAGAAATGCTAAAAGTCTAAAATTCTTACAAGGAGTCGTCATCTCTGGTGGTTTTTTTCCAATACAAGAGGAGGCAGAGTTCCAGTATATGTTTACTATAGGGAAAAGGTCAATGCTACTCTAGCGTAGTCAACAAAGCACAATAAAACGCTAAAGATCTCAAGTTTCTTCCGCAGAAGACAAAAAAGAGCAAAAGCGGAGCAGAGAATCGACCTCATCGGCGCCGTCGATCGCGAGATCGATCCGCGGGTGGGCATCGAGGGTGGAGAGCGGGATCCCCAGGGACAGAGCCTGCTCATAGGTGCGCTTGGACGTCGGCACGCCGACGATGTCGCTGAGCTTGCCGGAGGAGAGGAGGGCCCCGATCTCGGCGACCACGAAGGCGGCGGTGGAGCCGGTCCCGAGGCCGAGGACCATGCCGCTGCTGACGTACTCGACGGCCCTGACGGCGGCGAGCTTTTTGAGATCGTCCTGCGCGAGGGCGGCGGGGACTGAGAGGGCTCGGATGGGGGCCACGGCAGGCCGGCGGCGTACGAGGAGGGCACGACGGCGAAGGAGGAGAGGGGACGAAGAGGGGTGGAGGAGGGAAGAGGCCGCCATGGTGGTGGAAGATCGGGAGACAAAGAAGTGGGCTTTCTAGATTTTGGGTGGTGGCGATGGGGCTTGGGAATGGCAACAGAGGAGTCTGCGCGTTTGGTTGGTGGCGGTGCGATGGGGGGTGTCGTTGCAATTGGATTCGAGGGGAGACGGGAGGTTGGTGGACGTATAAAAGGTTGGTAGGCTTATTATTATTATTATTATTATTATTATTATTATTATTATTATTATTTAATCATTGATTCAAACGCGAGGGAAAAGAGCTCCGATACAGAAAATAGTTAAAAGTCAAAAGACCCGAATAATCCATTTTCTTAAAGCTTCCCACATACTAATCAATTTTCTATTTTACAGATCGTTTGAAACCTATACAAGGTTATAAATAGGTTAATCTTTTACGGATACATATGTCGTACAGACGTCTCATGACTTAGACAATCTCAACTAAGTTCGAATAATTGACGTAAGGGTATTTCACGATTTGGATAACCTAAATCTGTGATTTTACCGTAAGGGTATCTTCACAATTCTAACTGAGTCCGTGATATTTATTATTTACTAAGATATGTTAATATAATAAAATTTCATAAAATTATAATCTTATTATCCTTATTAGAGAATGTAGTGTGCAAGAGGAATGATTAATCTCTTTGATGAAGTTAATTATCTTCGATGCATCCCATCAAATAATTATTTTCTTCCAATCCGATGCATCCCATCAACGAATTTACAAGAACACAACCTGTTCCAAATATTTTTTTATGTAAAATAAATGAGGAACTCAAGTCAATAATAATAAAAATCCAAGGAGCTCTTGATCTGTCGAGTTAGAGACCAAGCTTTAAAATTATTTATTTTTACTGACTGAAATTGCTTGAAGTTGTTCCTCATCCCATCCAATCAAAATCCCCCTTGATTTGCCTTTTGCCTTCATGAAATCACCAACCCAATGTCTCCCATGTCTTTTGAGAAAGCAGATGGAATCTTGATAAGTCTTTGTTTTAGTATTTGAGGTTGGCTAGATAGTCATTCTTAGCCTCCCCTCTACAATTCATAATAATAAATTCATGAACAACAATCAATTTCTGGCTCACTTAGAGCAAGTGGCATAGGGGCTCCCAAATCCCTTTGCTATATTTTTGAGTTTCTTATTCTTAGATTTATGTTTTAAAAAAATCAAAAAGGTGTTAGGATTTGCCAGAGGTGGCTTTCGTTGTATTTTTGGACTATGATTGTATTCTAGCCCCGTCCATTCGGGATCATCCTCCTCTAACACGAAACCAGACTCTACATTGTAGATTTTCTTGAATGCCCAATGGAACATTTTAGTTATCTTTTTCGCTAGTGCCAAGAAAGACAAATACCGAGAGGTGGATTTGGGTCCGCCTCCATCCTCTTGCTCATTGTGATAACTAGCTTAGAAGAGGAAGTTATTAGTAATAGGGTTGTCATCCTCCATCGTTGAGTTCATCGAACTAACGACAAAGAAGGAGTTTTCTAAGATGAGATCATTCTATCCCACTACTTTTTTGCCCCTATCTCAACCCATAATAACATTAGCATTGACATTACGTGACTACTCTTTCTATCTTGATGCATACTTCTTTTATATCCTATAGTTGACATATTTCTACTCTACTACTTTTGACATTGTTTTGTTCTTCCTTGTACCATCCGATATTTGATCTGGTCTATTGGATATATATACACTGACAAATTTTTCTAGAAAGCTAAATTTTTATTTTTTTATTCCTAAGAGCATCTCCTTTTTGGTTTATTACCTTAGGCCTTCATCTCATCGATCATCATCCCATTATGACCACCTTCATCCCTCGTTGTTACCCATTGCCTTTACCCTATCATGTAGTGTGCTCTTCGCCTTTGCCCACATCTGTCGCTACCAAGGTGATGAGAATGAGGGGGGAGACTAGGAGGTTGGTTTTGATGAACCTATCAAGGAGTAGGCAGATGAAATACTACTATCAGCCAAATAGAAGGAGGTTGGTGTGACCTTCAACACCACCCCAATCGTCATTGGATCCCTTACCCTCTTTTACTTTATCATGTAGACATGCTACTATCCAATTGTTGCTTATATGTTCATGCTGTATGATCAGACATATGTTGTGATCCTTGACTACGATGAATAAAGCTATACTAGATATGAGAGGGGGCGTAATTGGTGGACAAGGATGAGGGTGAGGGTGGTGGGACGAAGGTGATCAATGACGAGGGGTGCACTACATTTACATTCTATGACGGGACGAAAGTAAAAGGTGTACTGCACAATAGAGTGAAAGTGATGAGCGATGACGAGGGATGGTTGTGATAATCAACGAGACAAAGATCAAGAGTGATGACATTTTTTAGAAAATAAGTGGTACATCGTGGATTAAACCAAAAAGGGTCAAATTTTAGGGAAAAAAGTAACCTTTTTTGGGGCAATTTATCAGATATACTTGTAAATATAAAATAGCATATTTTGTTATTATATATAATATAAAATTAGTATTTTATGTATTTATCTTGCAAAATTAAAAAATCTTATATGTATAGCAAAGTAGTTGATCTCCATCAGTCGATCGGAAAATATAGAGAATATAATAATCAAATATTTGATGAAGTAATTAAGAATATTAATATTCAGTTGTGAATAATTACTGATGATTGAGTTTCAATTTACTGGATGGAGAAGTGACGTATGTAAAAGATTTAAATATTTGAATGGATATATATATATATATATATATATATATATATATATATATATATATATATATATATATATATATATATATATATATATATATATATATATATATATATATATATATATATATATATATATATAATTGGAGGATGTATATGCACTTTGACAACTTGAAGGGGGAAGATATGCTACTTACAAACTTTTGAGAGGACGTATCTATTAATTAATTTTTTCTGTTAATATGGACTTGTTTCCCAGTTCATGTGATCCTATATAGTACATCAAAGTCAAACTCCCATCAATTTGCTTCCTATTTGGTGGAACTCAATTTCCAACTTTCTCCTGTAATCCTCAGTTTGATCAACAAATAAGTCTGGATAAACTGATTCTACTGACTGATGTGATGTTGAATCCTTTCCGGCCATTGAAGTGGTTGCATGAGACCTCTGATGGATATGATTTGCTTAGCTGCATCTGTAGAGATTCTCATTTTTACAGGGTTCAAACTCATGCTTGCTGTGGCATTCTCATCACAAGTTCATACTTCTCTCTGTTGCCCTTCTGATTTCTTGCTGTTTGCTTTTGTCCCTCAGTTGTTTGAGATTCTACATATGATGTAATAATCTGAGATGTCCTAATGTTGATTGTGTTCATAATAGACACGAATTTTCCTTTTGCCCCAACATATTCTGAGTGGGGCATTGTTGGAGTTTACTCACCATATGAACTTGCTGTTAGAAGTGTTCATTTTTTTCGGTTTAAATTGTTGGTTCATTATAATTGTCCTTTGATAAAAAGTTATTGCTCGATAAGAAGTTTAGAGAACAGTATGTAATTATATAAGAAGATAAAAGAACATTTTGACCATCTGAGAGATAGGACTAGAAGAGGAGGTATTCTAATCCTATCTCCTAAAAGCTTTGGCAGAAAATAATGCAAAGAAATGACATGTTGGCAACTCTTCTTTAGCAAAAACTTCACAAGAAGATGAACATCATCTGTAAGATTTAGATTCTTTATCAGAATGTATTATCAATGTGTTAGTAAATGCTACACATTTCTATTCTTTTAAATGGATACTAAATGTAACTCCTAAACAGTACAAATCCTTCATAGGCAACCTTCAAAGATGCAATTGCTTCACCAGACTATGGAATAGTTGAACATACATTTGTGTGGAACTCTGCCAACAGAAGCAACTAGACATAATTCAGCTGAGAAACCAACATCAAAAGCAACACAAATTGCTCTTATTTCAAAATCTTTGACAGCATTAAATTCCATTTTAGAAACAGAAAATATCAGCTTATTGCAAGAAACAGAGCTTAATGCTAGATAAAAAAATATCTACATAAATGTTACAACAAGAGTCTAGAAAAGAACTGCTTTCCAGAAACTCCAGCATTCTTATCGACAGTATGACCGTTCACTATAAACAGATTGAAACTATCTAAATGCCAGTTCTGGAAATGATCTTCACAGAAGTTTAAGACATATTCCTACGAATTCTATGATCCTGAACAGAGAACTTAAGCAGATAACAGGTGCCTCAGATGAAGTAAATGTTCTTCATTAGATATATTGAGAGAGAGACGAAGATTTGTTATAAGTGACTCCTGCTCCCAACTCAAGGGACCAGAGGCATGCAAAGCTTGCATAGTATATTGGTATGCTTGTAGCTCTAATTCATGGACATTGGCAGCTAATTCATCTCCAGATTTGCTTTGATACTCTTTCCCTTCTATTGGGCACGATGATATGGCATCATCAAAACTATCCAATGCAGTATCTTTACGGTGTTCTCTGAGATTTTGATAACTATATCCTGGATACTCATTACCACTACAACTAGCAACAGAGCATTCAATATCCTCTTCAGTGACTGCCAAAGGTATTGAAGATGAATTCACGACATGATTGTTAGTGAATCCCTTGTCGGCATTCATCTGAGGAAATGTGGTGGTTCGATCTTTATTGGATTTGTGCAGTAAATGCTCAGCAACTGTATCTTTCGAGAAAGAGACACAATCTACCTTTTTAGGCAGTGATCTTGTAGATAACTTATTTGATTTGTCTGTGCTGGATTTCCTTTTCCATTTGGTTCCTCCAACTAAATTAACAGGAGAGAAGCCACAGTGAGAGTTGAGATTCCTCTTCCCAGCTTTGATAGGCGAATTGCAGCTGGCACGCTTTTGCTTAGATCTCTGTCCAGGTGAAGCTTGTTTGTCAATGCCTTGACTTGCACCACAATCCAATTTTCTTGCAGAATTGGAGCTAGATGGGATGTAATCATAGCCAAATTGCTTCCCTTTGATTCCCTGAACAACACAGAACCGTTCATTAGAGGTCAACAACAAAATTTAAAAAATGACAAGAGCAAATCAGCTGCAGTGATCAGAAGCATCTAAAGTTCTAAACAAGACTAGGTATTCCCAGGTCATGCTTTTGATTAAACTTTTTCTAATTTCATATATCAATCATGGTTTTTATACCAATCCTTATTTATTCTTGTTATGTTTTCAGTGATATCAGGCTCAGTATAAGAAAACACATTGGGCCATCCGGTACATGTATTACACTAATTAAAATTACCAGTTCCTTTGGTAGCACTGACCAGATTTTCAGTAACATGTCTAGAAAATAAGATGATAATATTTATACATAATGAATCCTTTAAAGATCATGTGCAATGTTGTGTTAATTGAACTTCTTTCAGAACTCAGCCATTAAGCATGATGTTATCACTATCTTTATATGCTGTCAAAGCAGGAAGCTCCAGGCACAAAGATGCTCAATGTGAAGGTTTAAGCAAAAAAATGAACACTTTAATACTTTGTCAAGAACTTACCAGGTCTAACTGAATACAATTAATTAAAGAGAAGAATCAGGAGAGTATGTTGATGGTTCGTAGGTAAATTTACATTGTGAAAATGAACAATCAAGCAACAAAAATGGATACTGATTTCTCAAAGATACAATTTTGAATGAGACCCTGCTGTACGCATCTGAGGCATACGTAAGGTAGTTTTTCAAAACATTTGTCCTGGATGCGATGCAGAATATTGACTTAATATTGCTAGACCAAATGTGTCTGTCTAAGTTTGTGTGAGAGAGAAAGATGAAATCAGTTAAACGAATATGATAAACAATGGATAAACCCAAGTAAAGTCATGTTTGAGTATAGATCATTTATACTGACGCTTGAACAGAAAGAATTACAGTGCCAACATAACCTACAAATTTCCCATAATCACAAATTGGAGCTCTAATCCTGGAAGGCCAACTTTACCAATTAACAGATGAAGGAAGAATCTTTCAGCAATTTCAGCATTAATTTTGTATTGTCCATTAAACTAACACCGTATCTATCGCATTCATACAAAAAGGAGCAAGGATATTACTAAAATGGATAAGCAGAAAAAAGGGATGAAAAAGGAGTAGAGAAACAAGAACGCGTTGAAGCATCTATCTGTTACCATGTCAATCATAAGCCATTGGTTGTTCTGCCAAGCTTGTGGAACTCTTAGGTCAGACACACTGTGTTCTTGAAGTTGGATGGAGCCAAAGAGTTTGATCACAATGCGATCTTCTTTTATGACTTTCATGACCTTCCCAACTCTCCAAGCACCGAGATCAAGCACCTCAGCTATGCCACCAACAACAAAACGAAGCTTTCTGCGATCCTGTGGCAGTGGGGAAGGCCTAACGTCCCCCTCATGCACTGTTTCCACCACAGGCTTCCCATCGGAAGTATGAAACAACTCATATCTTACAGTATATGTGTATCCATTTAGCGAGGTAATTTTAGCAGGAAACCAAGAACCATACTGCTCCTCTTTACTTCTCAACACCTCCACCCTATCGCCTTCTTTGAACTTCATGATGCCAGTACAATATAACTCAGCCTTCCTCGTGACAGATTGAACGATCAAAAGTGATAACGAATACGAACAATCATTCTCTCAAAAATCTTCGGTGATCACCAGTGTTTCGAGGAAGATACCCTTTTAACCTGATGAAAAGTGCATGAAATGCATCAGCTTGTCCCATTAATTCCAAGCATATCGACATAAAAGACGCTACAAAGAGCAGATCTGGCTACTAGATATTTGCATATGAGCTCAAATCTTGGGATAATTGCAAATTAGTTGATGGCATAAGCAATTATTCCTCTGAGCCGAAACAAGTCTTGCAACAAGATGAACAAGGGATGTAAATAACTGCTGAGGAACTCGATAACAAGATGACAAATACAACACATCGATAGCTAATAGTTCACAAGACCGAGCACCATTCGCCGAGGCGACAACGTGAAACGGATGAGAAGAGGAGGGGGAGGGGGGCAGTGAGTTAGCATTCAACTACCACGAGAAAGCAATACAAGAAGCCCATTCAAAAGGGAAGAACATACCACAAAAAGCCTAACGACCACTCAAGAAACGATCTTTAGCAGCTCCAAGCGTACTGCGACAGGCAAAAAAAAAAAAAAAGGAAAAAAAATTCCGACTTTGAAACGCGAAATCAAATAAGAACACGAACTTTTCACCCAATCAATCTTCAATTTGAGATTTTGGGAAGGGAGACTACAGGAGCAGCTGGATTCCAAGCAAAAGACACAAAAGATCGGATCTTTTGCACATTCTTGTGTGCCCAGGACCCGAAACAGATCGAGCAAAATGGAAGATAACGATCGGGGACTGACCGAAGACGATCGGGAAGGGATTACGACGCTTTTTTTTGGGGCCGAGGCCGCGTATTGTGGGAAAACAGCGTGTTGTTTCGCTCCAGAGATAGGCTGTTTTGGTCACAATTCAGAAGAAATCGAAAATAAAAGACATAAAATTAGTTCCTGTTTTCTTATTTTCTTCAGTTCTCAGTCGTCATGACCAAATTTATATATCACTAGGAAATATGTTTTTTTTCCCCATTTAGATAGAGATTTTTTTTTTCTTTTGTTCGGTAGTACACAAAAAAACTCTTTCAAGTTTCCTAAATATTATATTAAATTATGTAAAAAATAATACCATGATTTATCGACTATGTATATAAATAATAAAAATAATAAGATGCAAATTATATTAATACGTATCCAAATAGTAATTTACCAATCATAAGATATTAAGGATAAAAAAATTCGTTATACTATTTATAAAATTAAGTTAAATTTAAAGATTGAACTCATTCGAATCTATTATTGTCTTAATCTTAATGTACTAGAGAATCAACACGGTTTGATTCTATCTCGAAGGCACAAGTTTAATATAGGAGCCCATAAGACAATCACCAGAGGGAGTTGGAGTGGGAAAAGGCTCGATAGATGCAATCATGAGATGTTGCTTGTTCACTTGAGATGGAATTTGTATCGTCCCATGGGATGTCTTATTTTTGTCGATATCCCTATACAAGCAGTCAGTGTTGGAGGATATTCCCGATTCGTTTTCTATGATGGTAAAGTTAGTAGTGAAGTAGAGATAGTATAGATTGTTATCTTCCGTACCCCCTTTAGGCTTTGGGAGTTGATTTTTATACCTGAGCGATTAGTGAAGGGAGGCCGATGGCTAATTAGGGTGGACTCGTACATTCTTCAATGGCTTATTTATGTCGACTGCTGGTTGGTACATCTCTCTATAGTACATCGTCAACGAAGCCGATTATAATGGTGTCATTTGTTAGGGTTGACGTCTGACCAGGATAAACAAACTACAATCCCTTACACCAAGTGATCGAAAAAAGGATGACTGTAAGTGCATTGTTTGTCAGGGCTGGTGCCTATCCCAGGATAAGCGGACAATGGTCGCCTACACCAGACAACTAAAAAAAAGGGAAAAATGAGTTTTGTTTTCGAGGATTAATGTTCTTTGTAGCTAGTTTATGCGATCTTCCTTCTTGAAATCATTGGTAAGAGGTGGAAGGTCGCATCCAATGATCATATGGAAACGGAGGTGCATTGGTTCTCCTACCCATATCGATATCTAGATGACAATGATCCAACGAGTCATTACTTTTCCTATCCCATCCCATCTCTAATATTTATTTAAACGATCTGTAAGGGTTATGAATTCCACATTAATAGGACGTTTACAAGAAAAAAAAATTAAAAGCAATGCACATACTTACCCTCCTAACATAAGAAAACGACACTAGAGAAGCTAAATTAGATGTCGAATAAGAACTATCATCGTTTGAATGGGCGGGGGGGCCATCAAGTCTCTAATGATGAATGTTGTACAAAGCTTCACGTTTAATTCGAGGGGGGGATGCACTTTTTCTTTCTTTTCCTTTCTTTATTTGAGGAACTCATAAAGAACTTAGGCATGGAGTAATTGGACATGGGGAAGAATGCCCACAAACCCTATCTTTTTTTTTTTTATTTCTAAAATAAAATAATTAGCACAAGTTAGGTAATATGGGTGGGTGGTAACGGATCGGATCTTTTGGGGATACCTAATTAATCCACCCCTCCTAAGTATCTATTAATATAGGGAGGCATTCAAGTTGAATTAGGATTTCTTGACTTGACTAGTAAGTTAGGTTAAGATTTAGATAAAATTAACAATTATCTCTCGTTTTTATGATATTTTGTGAATAATTTTGAGTATTTTTGTTGCTATGACACTTAATAATATACATATTTTTAGATATTAATCACCATAATAAGATTTTTTTCACTATTAAGTATACTTTGTCGGGGTAAGTTATTCTATCTACATTAATTATCTCATGATCTATAATATACCATGAACACATTAATTTCTAAAGATCAAGAATATCATGTTTATGTCAAATAATATTTTTTTTATAATTTTTTGAATATATATTATTGATTTTTTATTTTTATTTTGTTCATGAACGACACGTCGGTGTTAATATTCATATGTGTAACATATAAAAAATATGAAAATATGATATCTTACAATAGCATAGAAATCCTATCAGCAAATAATTTCACTAATTATGATTCATTCTATTCTCATCACAAGAAAAATAAAATTCTATGGAATTAAATATCTTTAAAGTATTTTGACCTTCATTTCTTTAATTTTTGATGTGGAGAATTTATTACTAAATTAATTATAAAAATAATTTCTAAAAAAAATATGCATTTCGAAAATTAATTAATTATAAGGGATTCTTAGTTCTTAATCATCGAAAAAGTAGAGTGGATCGAGTGAAGAAGAATAGACTATTTAGATCTCGTGATGATTTGGATTAGTGTATGCAAAGGCCGCTATTATTAGTCTAATCATCACCAATTAAAGAAAGCAATAGCCTTTCATCATTCAATGTATGGAATATTGCAAAGAGAAAAAAAGTGATGCAAGTGTTAAATACGAGATTTGCTCAAAAGACTCAAAGCAGAGAGATGCCATTTTTCGTATAATTAAAATTGATTATAGGTTTAAATATGTTTTAGGATTTTAAATGAATATTTATATTAAAGCACAGATATTATTATAGTTATATTTTTGGTAATGTTATACATTATTTTAAGATAATATCTTTTTAATTTGATGTTGCTGCAGTGTTGGTGTGATGTGTACTAATTAAGGTTGCTGCTTTCACGCATTACATGCACAGAATGTGGCAGTTTGGGTTAGGACGAGTTCGACTCGGATCTAAATCGAGGCTTGACTCGGACTTCGAGTCACACTGGCTTGTAACTCGGTGCGAACCCAAGTTGTAGATCAGAAAGGCCAGTTTTGTAATCTCAGCCGTTAGATTTTAATCTTCATTTAATCTTAGCCGCTCTCCAGTTGATCTGTCAACAACGGCAGTCCTCGCTCGCTCGAGGAGAACCCGACCTGACCAATGGCCACCGTTGTCTCCACCTCCGTCGTCCTAAACCGTAACCCTGCATTCTTCCCCCGCCACCAGCCCTCCGCATCCCCTTCCCTCCTCCGCCTCAGGCCGCGGCGGAGATCACAAGCTGGCCTCCGTGTCTCTTCCTCCATCGCCCCTTCGCCGTTCTTCTTCGTCGCGCGCCGGGTTGAGCGGCCATCTGGGTACTCAACACGCCGCTAACCGTCGTCGCGTCGGGGATGGCCAAGTGGCTGGATATCTACAGCGGGGTGCTGATGGTGAGGGTTCTGCGAAGCTGGTTCCCCAACATCGCTTGGGACCGGCAGCCACTCTCAGCGATCAGAGACCTCTGCGACCCATATCTCAATCTCTTCAGGAACATCATCACGCCCGTCTTCGGTACGCTCGATGTCAGTCGTCTTCCGGATTTTGCTGTCTTGGGAACTCTTGGATCGATCTTGAACAATAGCAGGGGGATGTACTGAAAATGGCGATGGAAAGAGGTTCCTTTTCGTCTTCCACTGATATCTTCTTTTATGTGTTGGATTATGTTGATCAAATATATGCAATCCTTGACCTCCCATTGGTAAAGATGTATAGTATTGGTAGAATATCCTGGGACATGTTATAGAACTAAGATTATCTGCACCATGTTTTTGTTTGTGTTATCTTGCTCATACAGCTTTCATATATATATGTCTTACTATATTTTAAAATTAATCTTGTATTATTGGCAGTTCTTGTAGGTTTTTTTGAGTTAATGTATAGTATTTATGTGAGACTTGGTATGAAAATGTGCTTCAATTAGCTACCAGGATTCTATGACAAAATAAAAAAAAGAAGCTTTTATGATGATTCTATGGTAAATTAGTTGGTAATGACATCATTTTCTTACCAAAGTCAAAGCAGATTAATTCAAGCATGTTGGGTTAGAATAACCTCTTTATCTAGACTGTATTAACCTTCTCTAGTTTTTTTTCTCATAAGCTTGACAATGTAGGTTAAAAACAGAAGCTTGAAGGTTAAAGGAATTAGTCCAGGACAGGGATAATTCAACCCATCTGATTAACCTGGAACCAAACTCTTGCCTTAGCTTTCCATCTTTGCAATCCATTCAAAGTATGTAGGTCAAGTTGTTGCCTCAAAATGATGTTTGTGACTGGTATGAGATCACTGTAACCATACATTGGAAGGTTGAAATGGATACTACAATAATAATAACAACAAACCCATAAGCCGAAGGTTAAAATGGATAAATTATATTTTTTATGTTGTGTGATAATCTTTTATATTTTTGTTGTTTATGTCCATTTGTCTGATTAAATTGTTTTAGTTGCACAACTTGACCTAGAGGCTGTAGAATGACTTGATCTGCCTAAGCTCAAGGGGACAGCAAATTCTCAAATAAAATTAAGATTTTTATTTTTGTAATTATTTTTTTAAAAAATATTTGCTATCTGTATATGCTTTGTTTTCTTTCGACTCTAAGCTTCCCTGAACTCTGGGCTAGTTACAATGAAACCAAAGTTGATTTTGGCTTCGTGATGACTAAGACTAATACTAATGTGTTAAAATTTTCTTTCCTCTACATGCTAAAACACATCAGGTGTAATTTGTTACTATTTATATTGTAGCTGCTAACCTTTCTGTGGTGCTTCATCAAGATCTTTGACTTTGGTGTTTTAATCTGAGAAAACTGTTCTATTGAAGTCGATTGTGTTGTACTCTAAGGATTTTCATTACTCTCCATTTCTTATTTGTGGTATTCAAGATGAAATAGAACATCAAGCTGAGAACTCATCACAAACATAAAATGCACTTCAGTTGATTATTCTCATTTATCAAATTAAATTTGGTGTAAAAAATGTATATGGTGTGCCAGAATACATTATTTGCTTTTGGTAAGTTTAGGATTGATCGAACCACTGCTTTTTTATCCTTTGATTTAGGCTGAGAGTGCCTCACTGCTGAAGGAAAGAACCAGCAGCCTTATATATTGTCTGATTCCAGCCTTTGCTTTTCTCCTCCTTGATTAGTAATGATGTTTTTGATGTCTTGCACTAGTTGTCCAACTGGTGGAAACCAAGCATCCACCAATATTTAATCCCTTCTGCATAGTGTTAAGTTTGATATAAGCAAATGTACATGCTTACAAACCCATTTCTGATTTGGTAAAACTGATTAAACTATTTTGATTTGTCTTTTTCTTTTATACTGAAACAGTGGTTAATGCTGGTCTTATTCAATTCTCTCTACCTGCTTGTTAAGGCCCTTCAAACTTGTCCTCAAGCTTGTCGAACCGGTTGTCGGACATATCTTATCGATTACTGAGTTGCATCATCATCTTCTTCATTATCACCAGTCCCTAAGGTCTTTCCCTTCAACTCGAGCATCGATGGCGGATGTATCTATTATGATCCTTGTTAAAGATAGTGCCTACATTTGTCATCACTATCTTTCTCAATCTAAATCTCTGTCATCTCAGTCATCTGGTTACAAAGTCATTGCATGTATATAGACCTAATGCCAAGTGGTCTAATTCTACTTGAATTTCATCTTCTAGACACAATAAGATAAATCCTAAATTACTAATCAACTAACAAAATTTCATGATTAGACTGTTATTTGAACCAAGAAATTGATACTATGCCTCTGCCAAGAGTTGAATGTTATTCATTGTTATTCACCCTTTTTGTATGACATTATGAAATTCTGGATTTCTTAAGAAAAAGGTTTTTACTTTTGTGATTCTATTTTTAGTTGGAATTGTTCCTGAATTCCAATTAAAGGGAAAATTTGCGTTTGATCAGAGGATTTGAAACATGGGATGCATAAGTAATAGGGCATTCAAATTCTAGGATTTGGAAATTTCATCGGTATCCTTATAATTTGAATCATAGCTAGAATTTGGAGGGTGAGATTTAGAAGATAAGATTTGTGTACTAGTTTTTAAGATGTTCACTTCAAGCTATGAAATCCTCGTATTTAGTCTGGTTTTCGACTTGAATAGAAGGGGTGAAAAGTCTCGATTAAATTTCAAGAACATAATGAAAATCCCACAAAATTCTCATATACCAAATGGGGTCGCTTTATGAGAACAACCTTACCATTGCATGTAACATCCTAATTTTCTGTTTGCAATATGTGCCATCAATTTCATCCAAGATTCTTGCATATCAATGATTTGTATAATCATCTCCCATTTCATCAATTTTTCAATGCGGTACTTCTCAAGTCATCTAGTCAAATTATGGTGGTCCAAATCTAGTGGTCATGTCTTGGGTTCACATTTTTCTTGGAAATTTTGATGAAAGAACCTCCATATCACATCCTACCTTCCACTATCGCCCACTAGATGGACAGAAGGTCACCTTTATAGAAAACCTGAGAAATAGAAAGAATAGTGTAGGCTATGTACGTAGTTATCAGAACCGAATTATCCTACCTTCCACTCTCCCCCACTAGATAGACACAATGTCACCTCCATGGGATACCTGAGAAATAGAAATAATAATGTAGGCTTTGTGCATAGTTATTATAACCGAATCATTCATCAACCCGACTAAGCTTTTGGTTCACCAAATCCGATTGGAATTGAGTCAATAGATCAGACTATCTATTTAGTAAAAGAATTGTGTATACATTTTTCTTTTTCCCCCCCCCTCTCTCTCTCTCTCTCTCTCTCTCTCTCTCTCTCTCTCTCTCTCTCTCTCTCTCTCTCTCTCTATATATATATATATATATATATATATATATATATATATATATATATACTTTTCTTCTTCTTGACTCTTTTCTTTTTGTCTTGAGACCTCTCTTCTTTGATACTGTGTTTAAGGACAGTCATGCTTAGAATTTTAGAAAGTAAAAGTGGATTCCCTTGTTTAGTTCTTGTCTTTCTTATGATTCATAACTACTAAAGTTCTTCAATTTAACATGCAATTCTGAATATGGCACCTATCATAATTCTATATCCTTCTAGTAAATCATAAAACTGGTAGCTGAATCATTTCTTTGCACCCATGGTCTTTGTTGGTGGAAGTTGATTTCTACTAATTGTTATAGTCTCAACTTCTAATCTGATTTGATAAATGTGGGGATGTGAAAACCTAGAGGACATGGTTACAGTAAGCCTAACAACATCCACAGTTGATGTGAATCAGAAAGTGTTTTTATCTTTATTTTTTGCAGGAAAAAGAGAGGGCAATTTTTGGACACATGTCAAATCCATCTCATAGAGTGCAACTATCAAAGGCCAGAAAGAGATTGAACATGATCGGCTTGAAGAATACTGAGCCAATGCTACTGACATAGTCTTGAAAATGGCTACTGGTCCAAGCTCATTAACCTATGATTGAGATCGATGTCACTTGAGTGGGTTCCTAAATAAACTCAACAAGCCTCAGGATATAGATATCGCTTTGTTGCATGCGAGGTAATCATTACCCTTATATCTACATAGTTGACATCTATTTATTGCATGTGAGGTAGTCTTTCTGCTGTAGTTGACATCCATTTTATCTTGCTATTTACTCAAAATTTGATGATAAGTTAGCACAATTTTATTTTATTCATCTCCATCATTCTTCTTTCATTACTCTTCCATATTATCCTGTCTGCTCTTCGTCCTTTTCTTCCTTCCATATTATCCTGTATAACATATTTCTTCTTTTTTATAGGTGAGTAAATATTTTTTTTAGAACTTGTGTTCAGTCCTAAGAGATACTGGATTTTTACTCTTGTGGATTAAAATTCTTAAACATCACACACATATTGCACATCTGAACACCGTCTGTTTCAACTGTTGTCTGCAAAATTCTATTTGAGAAAAGACACAAGGAAAGTTGTCATTAAATCAGGTCATATTACTTGACTTCAGCTAGTGTTGCACTAAGATCCAATAAGGAAGAAGACAAGTATCAAGTGCTTCACAAGAGGATTTATTTGGTCTCATCAGGAAGACCAGGAGCTGCCATTAAATGCAACCTATTCATCCTTTGGCCTGATAAGAATATCATGCAGCGAAAGCCAACCTAATACTCTCTCTCCCTCTCAGGATGATAATCCATATTATTACAAGGGTTAGGAAGTACAAATCAGGGGGACGGAGAAGCAATTATGAAGGGTTGAGGGCTTTGTCCCTGTGGCAAGCTATTGCTCCCCATAATGAGCCCACCTCCGGTAATATGCATCACTGACACTCGAGCTTTCTGCTCGTGTGGATGTGATTTATAGCTGCATTGAAGAATAATTTATCCGAACCCATCCAAAGCCTTGATTGGACCGATGGAGCCGCTCGGATCACAAGAGACCCGACCGACCCGTCCAAACAGGTGATACCTACATGAGAATAATCCAGCTGGCAAACTAAGACGGTACTAGAATGGTGACATTGGTGGTGGAGACGTCCAATCAGTGGGACTCTTTTAACTGGTCCCAAAGGGTCCCCCCAAGGACAGGTGAGGTGGGCGGGTGGGAGAGAGGGTTCATTTTGTAGGTGGCGTCACTTTTCCATTCTATTTTGCTACGGCGACTCTCAGTCAGATATTAAAAATATCAAATTTATATCGAGAATAAAAACTAGTATAACATTCTTTTAAAATCCAAAAACAATTAATTAGTGTCCTTTTAGCACGTATGCCAACGAATTCAAATTAAAACAATATCTTTTTTCCAACAATAAATATTTATGATTTTTTTGAGTTTTGTACAAATAATACATGTACTTTTATTATTTCTATTTGATAATTAATAAAATAATATTTTTGTCAACTTTCAAATTCGTAGACGAAAGGATTAGAAGAGACGTGGATGCAACCTCAAATTAAATAGAAAATTATTTGAAGCTAAAGTTAAGGTGTCAGAATATACCATTGTATTTGTTAACGTAGGCGGCAATGTAAAGCCAACAACTTTATTACAATAAAATGATATAATATGCATTTTCGCCTTTTATAATTTCATTTATGTGGATAATCGTTACAATTTAGAGGTAAGGAAGGTTAAGGGTGATATATGGCATTGTAAACCTACCAAACCGTTACAGCCGTTGTTTCGTACAAGGGAACTGCTTTAATTGATCGATGGCACATCTGTAATTTCATACCAGTGGTTGATGAGTTCCCGTCGCAATGAATAACAATGACGCGGCGTGCGTTGCAAAGGATTAGAACAAAACCAAAACCTTTTCCCACTCGATCGACCGCGACCACCTCTCCTACCTACTTCTCCTACGATTGAATGGTTGAGAGGCCCACCAGAAGACACGAATAAAAGAAGAGGTGAGAAAGAATGTAAAACCCTCAGGGGTGGCAGATTTAATTTCGAGCGGATTATGAGGGATTAGTTCGTGCGTCGGGCGATATGATGACCGGTTTGTCCGGGTCCCGTCACCGTTTCAGCTTTGCAGTAAGCTTACCCCACACACTTGATATGACCCACCGGCCCCGTTTACCTCGGACTCGAACGCAACACCTCGCGAGAGCTGTCTTGCCGGCCGTTAGTTGACGACGTTAAAGTTGGGCCGCTATAAATATCGGACAAAGCTCAACGTCGTCTCCTAGAGCCGGAGGCGGACGAGAGGAGGGTGGTGGCGCCTGCGGCGGCGGCAGAGGAGGAGGTGGAGGAGGAGGGAAGCCAAGGATCCCGGAACGGACGACCACCATATTCCAAGGCATTACTTTCTTACCTTGCAGTCCCTCCTTACGTTTTGACCATTTCCTCTTTGTGAATCGAATGCACGAGCTGTTCGATCGCGATTATCGAGGGGTCGATTGGTCGACGTTTGGGCTCTCCTGTTCTTTGTTCGGATTTTTCGCTACTACTTTCTCGACTGGGGTTTTTCTGATCCTTAGGGTGGCAAAATTTGAGACTGCGCCTAGACATTTCTTGCGGAATGTGGTTTTCTCGACCACGCCGAATTGTTTTGAAGCAATCTTTTGAGCGTTGCGTTCAAAATAGACGAAGGTAACGTTGCCTTTTCCTTCCACTTCGCTAAAAAGATATTATTTCTTGGGCCTAATAAGATGAGCCCGCCAGCACTGTTTCTCTTTCCGAGAACCGGATAAGTACGCTGTTACTTTCGTCTGATTCCCCTTCAATTCGTTTTTTTAATCTTTGGATTGGTTTGGGCTAAGTTATTGCTTTCAGGGGTTGTGTTTGTGTGAATATTGTTTTCGATCGATGATGTTTATTGCGCGTTGACGGCCACAAAAGAAATTTTTTTTAATGCACACGGTGTTAACTGATAGATTCTTTAATTAGTTTGTATGAAATGGCTAATTTTTATAGTCTATGGCATGAAAGTGATGGGGAAAAGAAATATAGTCAGGGAAGCATTTCTTCAAGGGCTATTAGCTTGTTGAACGTAAAAAAATTGTATTCTTTAATTGAGTGCTTCAGGCGTGGGATAGACTAGTCATGATTACTGATGAAACTAAAATCCTTCAAATGCGTTTCTGTCGCATAAACTTGCATTCCACAGAAAATTATTCTTTATTCAAGTTTTTGCTTACGGTAGTCCCACTTTCCCACATCTTTGTTCTGAAAATTTTAGGGAAAGAAACTGAAACAATGATTTTTCTTCACTAATTTGAGAAATAGACTTGGATTATACTTTCCGAAGCTAATTTTGTTCGCCACATATGGAGTCTGCTAGTAGATGTGCATGATTCATTTTGGCTTTGCATATTCTTGGTTTTATACAGAAATATGCTTGAAACCGTATCTCGTTTCCTTTGCCTCATAGGATTAATATTAGGAGCTGTTTGCTGTTCCAGTAATTCTATTTTTTCAGCTAAATTTTCATGAGATAAAAATGAGCGTTTCTGATTGTGGTCGAGATTATGGAATGCAGTATATGCTATATAAACTGGTATATTGACCAATTTTTTGCGCATTAAACTGATATTATGCTGTTTTGAGGATGAGCATATTCTTTTCCCCTTTCAAACCAAGGTCTACCTTGTGGAAGATGATAATGATACTATCAGGACTACCTCATGCAAGATGTTCAGGCACCATGTCAAGGCACCCCCCATTAAACTCATAGATGCATGGTTCTCCCTTTCTAGATGTCTGATTTCTTTTTAACTTAATTGTTAAACACCGTAAAGGTATGATTGCAACTACCTAAAGGAATATGTTCAGGTGCCCCCATGAAACTTATCTTTTATTTGATATGCAAGGGAAGACCTTTCTAGATGTTTGTTTTCTCATTAACTTGTTGTTGAATACTGTAATGGATTTTCTCTTCTGTTAGCATATTGCAAAGAACTTGATCTATTTGGTTTGCTTTTGGCAGAGCAATGGGTAAAGAAATCATGAAAGTGGTTACCGTTGAAAAATCAAATCGGGTTGTCGCTCGTGCATCCAAGAGTAACTTTGATCAAGCTAACGATCTTTCTGGCGAACCTTCAGCAATTATAGAGTCAGATGAAGCTATTAATGGTACACACACTGATGAAAATAAAGGGCAAGAAGTGCCTTATCTTAGAAATGTAAGTTTGGTTCGGGGACGGGACATAGCAGTATGCAAGTATAGTGCTAAGAAGATATTAAATCAGAAGAAGCCAGCAGTATCAAAACCTGCTAATGCTGGAAACCGCACTGTTCCTCAACCATCAGCTGTTGCAACTGAAAAGCATGTTTCAGGTGGAAATCGTGCTTTTGGTGCCGAGGCAACTGCTAGTGGAGACAAAAAGGCTAGAGTAGATGGCCGACAATCAGCAAACATCCTAAGAAATGTTCAGGTAACCTTCATTTCTTGCTTGGGATGTTTATTTCACTTTCACTCATCGGTGATGTCATGCTTCATGCATTCCCTCAATTTGAGCTGAACTTAGAAAAATGGATGTGTTTCGTTTCCAATCTAGCATCTGACTTGTAGAATTCATATGCATGACATGTGCATATATATGTATTTTCTTCCATAAGCAGTTACCATGATGTACTTCTACATTTGTTCTTTCTAGCGTCTATCTTGTAATCCTGATGGTGACAAGTTGCACCATAATTTTGACCATGATGAATCCATTTCTTCATCCTTAAGACACCTTTCCAATTCACAGCATTCGGTTTGGAACGTTAAGTATAAAAGTTGCATGTTGCATGTACCATTTAAATAACATTGGAAATATCACAAGTTGTGATCTCTAATTTTGATCTAGTGATGAGTATTCCTGAAAGTATTTTGCTTTCCGTATGAAGTATATTCAATTATGAAATTAATCATGGCAGTTTTTGGCTTTGTGCTATATTGCAGAGTAATTCACCTCTCATCTCTGTGAAGCCTTTGCAACCTCATGATACAGTGCACCCAGACAATGAGGATTCTTGCTCAGTTACTTCTTCGTATCCTTTTTCTACTTTTATATCTTATCTGCCTTTAGACAGTTTTGTGTTAGTTTTTCTTGAACCATTTCATAGTACTGCAGCATCTGTAAGAACTTTAAAGGGCAAGACAACTGTGGCAGCTGCCCCTACTTTTAGATGCAGTGATCGTGCAGAAAAGCGGAAGGAGGTACCATCACTATCTGTGTAATGCAATTAATTTGTTATCAACTTAAATCCATAGAGTTTTAATCTCCTTTATCCTCTTACTTCAGTTTTACTCCAAGTTAGAACAGAAACACCAGGCTATGGAAGCAGAGAAAACACAATCTGAAGCTAGGACGAGGGTATGCTTTCTTGCTTCAACTATGTTTCTTGGTATCGGTGCATGAAAAATTAAGCTCTGTGCTATCTTAGATCCATCTTGGAATTTCTTTATTAACGAGAGTGCTGCCTGCATGACGTTTATTGTGTAGGCACTAGGCAGAATCCATAAAAACTTAGATACTAAATAATGAGTTCTAGATACTGCAACAATGTATTATTAGGAATCATTCTACAATGTTCTTGCTGAGGATGCCCAGCATGTTCTGTAGATCTTAATTTTTTCCAATAAAAAGGCTTATTTATTTTGCTTGTCTTTTTCTGCAATTTAATATGTTCTCCTTTTGTTTTATCTCCCTATTTGGATTGACTGTGTATTGGTCTTTTAATCCATCCAAAATATGCTCAAGTATATTGCTATGTCTCATTAGTCTTTGGAGCAACAAACACATACTTTTCACTTATTTTTGTCTGTAGGAGCGCTACTGCTTTTTCACACATTTCTATCAAACAAAGGTCACATTTAGAGCCTTCCTGCTATATATGTGTAATAATTATCCACCATCATTTTTGTGGTTGGGCAGCTGCTTATGAGACATTAAATATATGAATTCATGTCTTGCAAACTGATAAATTATCTTGCTTTATTTTCTTTACCAGTGAAATGAGAAATCTGATGTAATACTTGCATAAACATACTAATTGACCACTTGAACAAACTCCCAAGAGATATATAAAACTTATTGAATGCTTTCTGTAACACACCAATATCTTGATCGCTGATAATGCACTACTTGTTTCCTTTCATACTAACTGTACAAATGAGTAGATCCCAACTATTTGGGGTTCCCTTGAAATGATTTTTTCTATTTACTGACATTTTGATATTTCTGATATAACACACATAAGTCTGCTAGTTGATCACTTTAGCAAATAAAATTTGTTAAATACTTGTTGTAAAGAACTAATATCTGTATCTCTAATATAGCTTTTTATTAGTCTCCAATCAACTATGCAAATCATTTCTTTGACCTCTCCTTTCTTGACTGGAAAAAATAAAATCTATTTTTTTTCTTGATTACAAATATGTACCATACGTTTCATACTTCAAGTAGGTCATCAATATGTTTTCTTTACCAAACTATTATTTTTATAGCATTCTTTACGGTGGATTACATGTTTGCCACTTATGTGGTTACTTTGTTTTTTCGAGATCTTAGTTTTCCTAGCTGCTATCTTTTAGTCTTATACTTATGGTTGATACAGTAACTTAAATCTCAAATCCCTACAAGCTACACATGCTAGATCTTTGTGTCTATTTGCAACAACTTTTTTGTTTCAATTAGTTCAATGAAGAGGTAGAGCTTCATGTCACAGTAAAGTTTCTGTATGATCTAGGTCACGAAGGTTCAAATAAAATAGTTTCTCTGCTTGTATATATATTGACCTTCCCTAGACTTTGTGTAGCCTTGTGCACCGGGCCACCCTCTTACAATATGTCTAAAAATGAAATATCTTCGTAAATCCATGACCAGGAAATTTGTCTTGGTGATTGTTTTCTTCTTTTTGACAATCAAGAAAAGACTGTCATAGATGAAATGAAGAATAGTCGTAAATGAAGAATATATAGTTCACCTAAAGGGGAGAAAAAAAAAAAGAAACACGCAAGTATACTCATAGATGAAATGCAATTGCAACATTGAGGAAAAAGTCAATGAATTTTTAAATGAAGAAGATGCTGACAATGTGTTATTTTGGATAAATTGGATAATAGGGTAAGTTGACTGCACTGACAAAAGAGCATGCTTTTGGATTAAGGTAGTTAACTTGAGGGAGGTTTTACTAGAGTGAGGACTCGGTAGGTCGGAAAAAAAGGAAAAGATGAAGTTGATCACTTTTAAAGATTCGGGAATGCATATTAAAAGTCTTAAACAGAGAGGTTGAATCCAAATATAAGATCCCGATTGATCAGAATCCACGTGCTTTTAACATGTGCTTTCTGCATGCATCAGTTACTTTGATCTAGAATGGACGTTGTTCTTTCTGCTTCTATCAAACAAAAAAAGAGAAGTGTACAAGTACCTCGTTCCTTGCTTCATTTTTTTATGCATGAAATGATTACCATTAAGTTTTATATTTTATCATGTTATCCAGGAAGAGCAAGAGGCAGCTCTGAAGGAATTGAGGAAGAGTTTAGTTTTCAAAGCAAATCCAATGCCTAGCTTCTACCATGAGGGTCCTCCTCCCAAGGTTGAACTAAAGAAGGTATGATCCTAAGATTTCACTTAGAGCTCATGTTTCTCAATTATTCAAGTAAATCAGAAATTATAAAAGCACAGAAAGTTCTAATTCTAGCTCCTTAACATAGAATTTTTCATGCTAGTAGCAAGAATCCAGCATTTATCATTGCAATGTTTATCAGCTTGGGTTACCCACATTACTTATAAACTATATAATTTTAATTGGACAGAAGAACTGAAGCACCAACTTGCATAAATTTGTAAATGGTATGTGTTATCAGGATCGTGTTGCTCAATTTTTTTCTCTTCGAGCGAGTTCTTGTTAGTGTGATTTTGATATGATTAATATAACAGGCATAAGTATGTTTGAGTGGATATTTCCTTGAGACTAAACTTTAGGGAAAAATGCAAATTTTTTATTTGATGTTACAAGAATTAGATCTTCTACAGGAAGTTCCTAGCAAAACAAATATTTTAGTAGTTATTCCTTTAGTATATATCTCAAACATCTTTCAGAGATTCTTACTCTGGTTTTATTAAATTGCATGTAAGTAATCTTCTAATACAATTGTGATTACAAGGAAAGGACCACACACACAAAAAAGCAGGTTCAGACTTTGGAAAAGTTGGCGGTTGAATTTGGTGATTACACCGCATTATATAAACTTCATAGTTCTCTTTCAATTAAATAATGAGTTAGAAAGCATCAGTAGTAAACATTCTCTCTCTTGTTTTTCCAAAGAAAGCATAAATTTATATTGCTTAAAAAAATGGGTACAACCGTTGCCTGTAGCATCAGAGAATCAAAACAGAGTTAAATATTCCCTTCATCTTGAATCACATATGAAGCACTTTCTACCTGCTGGTTCATGGCTTAGTCTGTTTGGCTTGAATGCTCTCCCAGTATTGTCTGCAGTTGATGCTCCTGGAACCAACTATACTTATGGCATAGCTAAGTCAGGGCATTTTCTTTGTTCAAAAGGTACCTCCGACGCGTGCTAAATCACCCAAGTTCACTCGAAGAAAGAGCTACAGTGATGCCAGTCCAGCTGGAGATAACTGCAATGGACACTGCGGTCGATTTCATCGTCATAGTCTGGGCACTAGCCCGGAAGCCACCATAAGGTTGCAGAACAGCCATAAGAATGTGAAAGGCAAACAAAGTCTCAAATCCGATAGAGAGAGTTCTAAAACCCTTTGTGTCAAGGTTACAGATCAGACAAGAACTGGTGTCACCTTACAGGCATGAAGTGTGCTTTTACATGCATAAAGCTTTAAGTTTAACTTGTATCTTACATCAAACAATTGCCGTCATCCTCTATGTCAACATGTATGATGCTGTAAAATCTGTAAGTTATATGTGATGCAGGTAACAACCTGAAACTTGATTGGAACTGACTTATCTTGTTCACTTGGTGATAATTTATGTGAAAACCATGAATTGTAAGCAAACATTTCTTGAGGATTGAGTTTGTAGAAACTATTGTGGATCTCTCAGTGATACCACCTGTTGGTGAACCTTATGCCGTGGCTGTGGGGTCGGTATAGCTTGGTCCGATTAGTGATGTCCAGGATCACCTCGAGGACGAGGTCTTTGCCTGATTGGGTTGAGCTCGAATTTGGTAGGAATGCGCCTCTTCAGCGAGCCCATCCACCTTTATCACTGTCGGATTACTGTCGGATTCCTACACACTAGCCTAGGTTGGGATGGGGAGAGGGATCCCGACTTAGGCCCCTCCAAAGATTAAGTTAGTGAAATTTTATTATCCCAGGTACTCATTGTCAGATGTTAGCAACCTTCACGCGGCAGTCAACTCCCCGAGCAGTGAGTGTACCTTTAGACGTTCGTCGCTCGGGATATACGTGGCATTGTTCTGAACTTCCCGGTGCAGTCCTTATTGAGCCGACGCTGGTTGGTGCAACCCAAGACGGCATGAGAGGAAAATAACTATCATCTCGGATTCTTGGTAGCACATCCGACGTGGCACTATGTCTACCGCCCGAGGCTCCGCACTTGGGCTGACGTGGCGGGGGTCATGTCCACAGGGCGAAAATCCAATATGCCCTATCACCACCCACTGCATTGGCATCATTTAAGCCTTCTCTGCCTCCATAGTTTTCTTGACTTAGTAAGTGTCACCTACATATCCTTATTTTGGAGGCCTTTTATCACTTGTTAATTGATGTGCACTAATGAGCATGCTATAGCTACCTATCTGCATAAATCAAAATATGTTGTTGAAGCTCCAAAGATAATTAAATGATAAATTCATATGTTTACTCGTATATATATATATATATATATATATATATATATATATATATATCCTCCAAAACTCAAAGGAATATTATATTACCAGTAGCATAAACTCTAATTGTCATTGATAACTCCTTATAAAGGATGAATAATGATATATGAAGTACTTCAAAACTTTATAGATATATTTTCCATCTCAAATTAGTTATTGGGATTCATAATTAATAATATTGAATGGATATTAGTAATTAGAGGGATCTCTATATACATATGATATATTTAAATTTATAGGGGCGAGTATGTTATTCAGGAACTTAGAAGGGTATATATGTAAAACTATCACGGGCTTATCCTCCCTCGCTTCTCCCTCTCTCAAAACCAATCTGTTCTGCTTCACGCGCTGCGGCATATGACTTCGACTGCTTTATTGAGCTCCTCGCTCGTCCTCCAACCCATTAAGCCCTGCAAGCCCTTCCTCCCCCGAAACCCTAGGATCCCACGGCCGCGCTTTCCGCTCTGCTCCGCGGAGCCGAAGCACCTCACGAAAGGCGGAGGCGGAGGAAGGAGGAGCCCTGTGGACGACGGGCGGCGGAGTCCAAGAAGGGGCCCGCATGGGACTTCTCGAAGGTCCGCCATCAAGAAGAGCTTCGCCCAGGAGCAGGTCGTGTTCACCACGCCGGTGGCGAGGGATCCCGCTGTGGCGATCATCGGCGGCGGGGTCGCTGGGTTGGTTTGCGCTCTCACGCTTGAGGAGAGAGGCATACGGTCGACGGTCTTCGATACGGTTTGGCGCTACCTCATTTTGATTTCGTAGCTTTTGATTTTCTGTCTTTATACGGCAAGAAATTGGAATTTGATTGGTTTAGAGGAATCTAGTTGTGGATATAGTTGATTAGGTAGGGTGAGTATTCCACGTAATTGGAGTGGTTTGACGTCACTGACCTAACAACTTCATCATTTAAGCCTTTTCATGCATATAAAGATGTTGTTTAGCTAGAGGATGTGAAACATATTCCTTCATGTTGTTCTTATATCATGAAAATGATATTTATATAAATTACTTTTAAGGTGGTTCCATTAATCTAGGTCACTACTCGGACTGTTAGAAATCCCTTATCTTTAAGTGCATTTCCTGTTCTTCACAGAAGATTTTTTGTATATTGCATTTATGGAAATTGAGGGCATTTCCTGTTCCAAAAATACACATCACCATTGGAAGGTTTGTGCATGATTTCTGGAAATGTCTAGGTTGCAGCATCCAGGTGAGAGTTATCAAGTGCTTCAATATTGCCTAATTTGCAACTCCTAGAGAGATGTTAGCTTTTCCCCTCAACATTTCCAGGGCCCCAGGAATCCCATAAAGACTCTTTTTCAACATTTTCTGGGTTTAACAATTGAATCAATCATGTCAATGTGTTTGTTCTAAGCCATGTTGGTGTTTGATCCTGAACTAAGATCTATACCCTTTTTGTGGCCGATATTGTCCTTTATATGGTTAAATTGTAGGTTAAGATGCTCAACTCAAATTGCAATGCTGGAATATGTAGAATTGATTGGTCATTCCATGACATATATCATGAAAGCTTTGTGCTTGATGGGATCAAAAATTGTCATGGATGGTGATATTTTCAAATGTTCATTAATTAAAATTTTGAGAAATTATTAAGACAATGGGAAATGTGAATCAGATAAAATTTAGATGAACTGATAATTATAAAGTATCATCTCTAATTACTGAAAATAAATAGACTTGTTTATTGACTTTATTCAGAACAGCCTACTATGCACCATTTTATGCTCACTTGATGAAGCAAACATCATGATTTTGGAAGAAAGATGTGGGATGGAATCTTAGGAAAGCTGAACCTCTTGGTGAGGTTTTTTTCTTCTAGAACTTCTAATTCTAGTTAGAATTAACTTATAGGCTGGTTGGTATTCTGAAGGAAATCCATGTTTTGCATTAACTTGTATGTTGTTTGGTCTACTGTGTTCTGTATCTGCATTGGGGATACTATTATACCATGTTATCACTGTCTTGACTGTAAGTGACATTGTAGTTATCTTATAATAAATATAATATGCTGATTTTTCTGGTCCTATCTTAGGGGATGCATGGCTTAGGTGGGAGGATGGCAACGAGGATCATTGATTCCAGGACATGCATATTTGATCATGCTGCTCAGTTCTTTACTGTAAGTGATTTAAGATTTCAGAAGCTTGTTGATAGATGGTTGGAGAAAGGCTTGGTTCGGGAATGGAAGGGACTGTTAGTAGAACTTGAAGCTGGTGGGCATGCTTCTCCTGTACCGTATTCTGCTTCAAGATATGTAGGCATGAAAGGAATGCGTTCTCTGATGGATTCAATTATAAGTCAGGTCAAAGTTAAATTCTCTCTTTTATGTTTGAATGATTTTCCTCAGTAATTTTAAGAGGATCAGTGAATAATGAGTTTGAATTATGAAAATTCCCTTTCTGCTTCTTTTGTTCATTTGACTTCCAAATTCCATAATTGAATCAGAAATCAGCTTTGAACTCTGCTTTAGTTGCAAAATGTTATCCTAGTTTCATGCAACAGACTGAAAAAACCATATATCTGGCAGATATTACATTAGTCGTTTAGATGAATATTTGTATAAGTTTTCTACTTCTGCACTTGTGACCTTCAGAAACAATTGGCACAACAGATGCTTTCTATTATGAAATTAAGAGTGAACCTATGGACGCCAACCATTATCCATATTTTGAAAAGCCAAGCATGCATTGCCTTCTAATTTTATGGTAGTTTATAGTCTTGGAAAATTATTAAAATTCAAGTTGCTGTGCTCATGCATATTTGGTGTTTGCAGACTCTAGAACTTAGTTCTATCTGGGCACTTCTTGCAGCATTTGAAGATCCTCTTCCAATTTCTCAGACTAGAGATTTTGAAGGAGCTTTTGTGAAAGGTGTAGATTCTCTTTCATGGAGGGCAACAACACTAGCAAACTCTTCCCTTTGGAAAGTGACTTAGCTCAGTGTTGGACCTTTTTAGCACTGCAGCCTATGGAAAACGAAATAAAGTTCCACAGGTGCTAAAGTTTGTTCTTTTGCACCATATCTTTTTGGTTATGCAATCAAGTATTACACATGACAGCATGCTATATCCCTGGTGGATCAGTTGCCTCATATTTCTTGCTGTTATTCATTGCAGCCTATGGAAAACGAAATAAAGTTCCACAGGTTGCTAAAAGTTTGTTCTTTTGCACCATATCTTTTTGGTTAATGCAATCAAGTATTACACATGACAGCATGCTATATCCCTGGTGGATCAGTTGCCTCATATTTCTTGCTGTTATTCATATTTTACAGATACTAGTTGGTGTTTGCAGACTCTAGAACTTAGTTCTATCTGGGCACTTCTTGCAGCATTTGAAGATCCTCTTCCAATTTCTCAGAATAGAGATTTTGAAGGAGCTTTTGTGAAAGGTGTAGATTCTCTTTCATGGATGGGCAACAACACTAGCAAACTCTTCCCTTTGGAAAGTGACTTAGCTCAGTGTTGGACCTTTTTAGCACTGCAGCCTATGGAAAACGAAATAAAGTTCCACAGGTTGCTAAAAGTTTGTTCTTTTGCACCATATCTTTTTGGTTAATGCAATCAAGTATTACACATGACAGCATGCTATATCCCTGGTGGATCAGTTGCCTCATATTTCTTGCTGTTATTCATATTTTACAGATACTAGTTGGTGTTTGCAGACTCTAGAACTTAGTTCTATCTGGGCACTTCTTGCAGCATTTGAAGATCCTCTTCCAATTTCTCAGAATAGAGATTTTGAAGGAGCTTTTGTGAAAGGTGTAGATTCTCTTTCATGGATGGGCAACAACACTAGCAAACTCTTCCCTTTGGAAAGTGACTTAGCTCAGTGTTGGACCTTTTTAGCACTGCAGCCTATGGAAAACGAAATAAAGTTCCACAGGTTGCTAAAAGTTTGTTCTTTTGCACCATATCTTTTTGGTTAATGCAATCAAGTATTACACATGACAGCATGCTATATCCCTGGTGGATCAGTTGCCTCATATTTCTTGCTGTTATTCATATTTTACAGATACTAGTTGGTGTTTGCAGACTCTAGAACTTAGTTCTATCTGGGCACTTCTTGCAGCATTTGAAGATCCTCTTCCAATTTCTCAGAATAGAGATTTTGAAGGAGCTTTTGTGAAAGGTGTAGATTCTCTTTCATGGATGGGCAACAACACTAGCAAACTCTTCCCTTTGGAAAGTGACTTAGCTCAGTGTTGGACCTTTTTTAGCACTGCAGCCTATGGAAAACGAAATAAAGTTCCACAGGTTGCTAAAAGTTTGTTCTTTTGCACCATATCTTTTTGGTTAATGCAATCAAGTATTACACATGACAGCATGCTATATCCCTGGTGGATCAGTTGCCTCATATTTCTTGCTGTTATTCATATTTTACAGATACTAGTTGGTGTTGATAGGGTACTTAAACGAAATTTACATGAACATACAGGAAAACATCCCTAGTGCCACAGCAGAAAAGGTAAAGGATGATATACTTGAGGGTGTAGAGTCTGCTCTTGGATTATCCAAAGGATCACTACAGAAACCATTTTATACCAGGGTCCAATTATGGTATGCATTGTCTTTCCAAATAATAAACATTCAGAAACAATTTATGTGAATTGGCTTGTGAGTGTATACTTATGCTCTTTTATTATCCTAGGGGTGCAGCTCTTCCAACAAATTCTCCTGACATTCCTTGTATCTTCGACCCTAATGGGCGGGCAGGAATTTGTGGTGACTGGTTACTTGGGTCGAGTGTAGAAGCTGCTGCTTTAAGCGGAATGTCTCTCGCCCATCATGTGAGTATCCTCTTAATTTATTGTTTTCAAGTTCAAGTTTACTTATGACCAGCGATTTAAAAATGCGCTCGGGCGCTCACCTAGGCGCTCGGGCGAGGCGAGGTGAGGTGAGGCCCGAGCGCCTCACTAAACTTCTAGGCGGTGCGCTTTAAAGAGGCGCCGCCTGGGCGCTCGCTCGAGCCCAGGCGCTGGGCGCTTCGGGCAAGTGCCTGGGTTAAACCAGGCAACCGAACCACGATTTTAGGTCTGGTTCGGTCTCCGATAGTTAGTTGGTTCAATCGAACCAACTAAAACCGATATCAGCTGTCACTGCCCAACCCTAACCCTGCTCGTTGCCGCTGCCGCTCCTGCTGCTCGCCGCTCCTGCTCCTGCTACCGTTGTCACTGCTCGCCGCTACCACTATCGCCGCTCGCCACTTCCGCTGCCGCTGCTTCCTTACACTCCCACTGTCGTTGCCGCTGCCGCTTCCTCTTTTCTCAGTCAGCACCCCCTTACACTCTTCCTTTTTCTCCTTCTGTATACTGTTAATATTGTTAGGTTTATTTGAAATTATTAATTTTCAATACTGTTAATAGATTAATAATATATTATTTTGATTTTAATACTATTAATTTTTATTTATTTAAAATTATATTATATATTTTTTATATTTTTATTAATTATATTATATATTTTTATATTTTAGCGTCTCGCTTCGCTCGGGCGAGTGCCTAGCGCTTCGGGCGTTTTTGGATCTTGGTGCCTAGTGCTTTTTAAATCATTGCTTATGACAACATTTTCATTGTTGGTCATTAGACTGCACTGCACATCGGTTTATGGTGCACTATAGAACCTTTGATGAGCATGTACTGATCAGATCCAGTATAGCCTGAACCACAAAGATCCATATTAAATAACTTTGCGGGCCTTAAGCTTTTTTATCCAGTCCTCTTACAAACTTGAACCTGCATAGTTCACCAATACGTTCTAAACCATTCCAGCCACATCCGAGAGGTTGCTGCAATATAGATATCAACTGTAACTAGCTTGAATGAAACTGTATGCCCACAAATGAGCCATATGTTAACTGTCACAGATGCTCTTGAATGATGTACAAATTAATAACCTGGACAAACTGAATGCTGATTGATAAATGTTGCCTTTTCTTGTGTGCTTATGAAAAACCTACCAAGGCTTTATGTAAAACTTCCTGTGGAAGGTGGTGACAACTGTGGTTGGAAGAAGCCTGTGGGAGTTGATAATCAGAGAGGCGTTGAAACAAAGATTCAAATACCAGTCAGATCGATATAATACCAAATAATATTTATCTATTTGACTAAAGACATGTACCGGACTTCAGTATGTTAGTATTCTATTTTTCTTGTGGTATGGATGGTACTGGTCTGTCTACTTTCAGGTATACCAATTTATATCAGTTCAACTGGTTGCCAAAACTGGTATTATACTAACAATTAATCCTTGCTTCAAAGTATCATATAAAATATAAATTGAAGTACATACTAGGACAGGTTATAAGTCAAGCAAATTATCTTAGTTGTGTACAGAGGTGTCAATGAAATGAATCAAATGTAATTGGCATGATGGCTTTTGAACTAATGGGACATTTTGAAATACTTCCCAAACAATTAACATAGGCATATGCATATATATATATAGACTAATTTCAGACCAAGAGTTATAGAGTTATCCATTTTTTGGGAATTGAGAAAGTGGGATGTGTTTGTCACCATATAACTCAAAAGGAATTGGTTATGGTAGTATGATAGCTAACAATCGTATCAAAAGGAGAACAGATCTCTTTGCAAACAATATAACTCATGAGTCACCATCGGATGTCTTTGGCATTTGCTTTCTTTTTTTCAACATCTAATCTTACATGAAAATTTCTCAAAGTTGCATTAACTAAATGTTTTTGAATTGGGCAAAAAAAAATATCTAAAGCACCTTAACAAAAAAATAGGCTTGAGAAAATGGGGGATTTTCTCTAGGAATTTAACATAGTAACCTCTTTTATTTAAACAATAACATGGTTAAAACATTTTCTTCTAGTTACTCTTTTGAACCATTGCTAATACCTGGTAGTCTATATCCTTTCTTCATAAGATTATGCATAGAGTTGACCAAAGTAACCATCAAGGTTCGACGTATTGAGACGTACTGTCTGATATGGGTAGTATGTACCGGTCCGATAGGGAAATGGTACAAGTGGTACATATCGATTTGTCGATATGCCCCATTGTATCGTATTATCATGGACTTAGTTGGTTTTGCCTAAGTCGTGCAACACCCTTGTGTGTTTGTAAAGGGTCAGCTTTATCGAAACCTTTTATGATCCCATAAGGACTTACAAAAGAGAAGATGAGTTAGAGGAATTGTTTAACTCGGGATCCTTGAGGAATTGTTTGCCTAAGTTGTGCAGCATCTTTGCGTGTCCGTCTGTAAAAGGTTAGCCTCCTCGAAACCTTTTATGATCTCTTGAGGACTTGCAAAAGAGAAGACGGGTTAGAGGAAGTGTTTAACTTGGGATCTCACAAGTAGATATTTTAATAAACACTTAATAGGCAATGCAAATTACAAACATAGACTTCGTAAGCTTTGAATAGTCGCACAATAAAGGGTCTAAGGTAGTCCGTCGCGGCTAAAAGTTCCCACAACTGCCCACATGACACTCTTGTGGAACAAGGCAATGAATAACCATAAACACTACTCCGAAGGCTTATTCATCATGTGCCATCTGGGTAGCTCCTAGGTGCTATGTTGGCTGACACTCCACATCACTCTGCGGAGTTAGGAAACTCCCGAAAATAGCTACCTAGATGACTTATTTTTGGATAGTTTTGCCTCTGTTACTAAAGAAAAAGAATTTATGCATTGTTCTTCCTGATCTCGCCTTGATCCATGGTCTATACTCCTGAATAACCTTATCACATGCTAAATTAGTGTTACTTCGTCTTCTAGTCATTTTGTATTTTTATACGGGAAATTACAAGCCTTCCAGGAACATGTTTCCTTGGCTACATTTCAAAATTTTGTTATCTCATTTCCTCTTCTTCCTTTTTTTTCTTGTTATATTCATTCCCATCATTTTTTTCTGTTCATCCCCAAGTTTTATTGCTATATCAAATCCTCCTATGGCCCTATCCTTTTCAGTTGCTACGAAGATGATAGATAACTGTTAGAACCTTCAATTGATCACAGATTTCTACACCAAACATTTCACCATCTATCTGAATATTTTATACATTTTCTTGGTCACCTAAACTCTTTATCATGTCTTGCTTTATCAGGAAAAGAAAATTTCCAGTTCCTTCACTCAGTTACAAAGTTGATGTTAGACTTTTGCTTTATTTTATCGATTTGTTATATGCAGTCATCTACTGTTAAAATTTTACATTGCAGCTGATGATAATGGGTCTAGTCTAAATTTTATGGATCCTTCATGATAAAAAATTTAGTTGTTCAAATCTTGTCTTGCATCACAGACATTTTCTTTGTAATACAGATGGCTGATTATTTCCGTAGTGGAGGGACACAACCAGATGAATTTGCCATAGGATTGAACAATCCATTTCATGCAATAGCTGGTCATGATATTGGTCAGTTTCCTGGTTTAAAATCTGGAGAACAGGTTGAACCACAGGCATGTCCAGCCCTGTAGATATAGATATATCACCCTTACAGATGCATGCAAATTAAAGGCGCTGATTTCCGATCTGGATCATGAAGAGAAAATAGACTTTGTCCCAAAGAACCTCTGATATATAAATTCAAAGGACACTAGCCTGAGCATTTACCCATTTGGTAGTACAGGGTGACCTTCCTGACCATCAATTTTTGACTTCAAAATAGTTTGTGCTGGGAATGGTACTAATTAAGATTGTCCATTATCTTGTAGATGTTATCTTCATGATATTGTAAAATGTCTCTGAATTCAAATATAGGGTAATCGCATTATTTTGTATTTTTCATGGGCAGTGTTTTTGCAGAAAGAAGTGCCAATTATACTTCTGGCACCATCTCATCCTTTCGCATTTTATCATCAACAATATATTTTTGGGCAATGATCCATCGAGTGAAGAGCTTAGAGGCAACGCACACTTGATCCGGTGGCACTGGCAATCCTTGTTTGAATTAAATTTGTCCAAGACATCATTAAAGGTTTATATGAAGTTTATTATATCAAGAGGTAAAATATATTAAAGGTTTATAAAAAAATAAATTAAATTGGTTATTGATTCTTTAAAAGTCTCTTAAAAAAATAAGTTTATATTAAATATAGGGCATGTAATATATAATTAAATTTATATTATATTTATAATTTTTTGAGTGGAACATAGAATATTTTATCTTATCATTTTTTTAAATAGCTTTATCTTTTCTCTTTATCAGTTTAAATTGACAGAAAAAAAACTTTAGATTGACAAAAAAAAAATGATATATGGTGCATTTAAATAAAGTAAGTTTTTGTTATGCTGTGTATAAGAGTTTATAAAACATAGATTTATTAAACTAAGTCCAATAAAAGGAATAATGAATGCAGAAATAAGAAAATAACTCAAAGATAAAAAGAAGAAGGAGAAAAAAGTTTTGTTCACGATTTACCAAAGCTTAGTAATACATTGAGATCATTGCTCTAGCAAATACTTCAAAAGAAGTTTGAGAAATAGTTGGGAAATACTTCAAAAAGCATTTAGTGGTGTGGATAAGATAAAAAAACTTTATCTACAAGTTTTACGAACTGAGTTTGAAAAATTACAATAAAATTTTTTTAAATCTATTTCTAATTACTTCTAAAAAATTATTTATATTATTCATCAAATTAAATGAAATGGTGAACAAATAAGTGATCAAAGAATAATAGAAAAAATAGTAAGATCTTTAGATTAAAGTTTGATTTTATTACTATAGCGATGGAAGAGTAGAAAGATTTAACTAATGAGTTCTCTAATAAACAAAGAATTGCAAAGAGGAGAAGAAAAATTTATAGAGTAAGCACTACAAACCAAGTTTATTATTGAAAACAAAAGTAAATCAAAATTTCAAAGAGGAAGAGGTGATGGTGAAAGATAAAGAGATAACAAAAATCAAACTAATCAAGAATCTCAAAATAATAAAGATGATGGAGAAAATTCTAACCAAAGATACTGATGTTATGGTCGAGGACGTGGCTGAGACCGTCAACATGACAGAAAACCTAAAAGGTCTATAATATAATATTATATTTAGAAAAGGTATAGACACTACTCTTTTAAATGTTGTTATAATCCTAACAATCAAGATGATAAAATAAATTTTATTAAAAAAAGTGAAGAACAAAAATTAAGTTTTGCTAATGACATATGATAATTAAAAGAAAATCAATGACATAATATCTAGATATAAGAGCTTTAAATCATAGATGTGACATCAAAGAACTATTTTTCGAAATAGATACTTGAACTTAATAATGATAAAAAATTATGCATTTCAGGTATTTATTATGTTCATGATATGAAAAATAATATTCTGAGCTTGAGGTAATCGCTTGAAGAAGACTATGATATTAAAATGAAAGATATGACTCTTTCAATTCATGATAAGAATAAAATATTAATATCACATGTGAAAATGTCGAAGAATAAAATGTTTTCTCAATATTTATGTATTTTTTATCAATCAAATTATTTTAAAACTAATATTGAGGATAATTCTATATTATGATATCTTAGATATACTCACTTAAATGTTGAGGTCTTAAAACTTCTAGAGAAGTATAATATAATGATAGGATTGTCATGAATTGATAATTTATCAAAGTTATGTGAAGTATATGTCATGGGCAAAGAAGAAAGAAAGCCTTTCAAATTAAAAAAAATAAAAAAAACATGACATCGACTTAATATGGTGTATCAAATGTTTGTGGCCCTATTGGTCCAATATTACTTGGAGGAAGCAAGTATTTTCTTACCTTCAATGATGATTATAGTAGCAAAACTTAGGTTTACATGTTAAAGAAAAAGAAAGAAGTTTTAAGTAAATTTAAAAATTTTAAGAATTTGGATTAATGACAGTGATGGTAAGATTAAATGTTTAAGAACAAAGAAGGATGATGAATATATATCAAATTAATTTGAAAGTTTTTATAGAAATAATAAAATTTTATATCAATTCACAATGTCGTACACACCTTAACAAAATGGTATCTTAGAAAGAACAAATAGGACTATTACTTGTGTAGTTTATTTGCTTAATAAGTTTTTGACAAAACAAATTGTTAATGTTACATTAGAAGAAGTATGGAGCTTATATAAGCCAATAGTCGATCATTTGAAAATTTTTAGAAGTATTGCATTTGTTAAGATACCAGTAGAAAAGAGAACAAAACTTGAAAATAAATGTCAGAAATGCATCTTGTTAGGTTATGCTGATTTCAATGGTTACAAACTCTATAATCTTGTCATAAACAAAGTCGTGATGTTAAAAGATGAAAAGATGTTGAGTTTGATGAACAACAGATTTAAGACTGAAAAAATAATAAGCAATATTAGAAATCTATAGCTTTAGAAGAGGATGATATAATACAAGCAAACACTGAAGAGTCTTTGCTTAAATCATCACCTAGATCAGCTAGATCATATGATTTAAGAAGTTTAATTGTAAGAAGGACAAGAATAATTAATAAGCTATATGATGTGACTCGAATGATCGATACTAATAATGATGAACTTTCTTTATTTTATTTTTTTATAGGATATAATCTATTAACATTCAAAGAAGCTTGTAGAGAAGAAAAATGATGATTACCTATGAATGAGGAAATTCATGCTATTAATAAAAATGATATATAGGAGCTTATTACACACCAAACAATTGGTGTTAAGTGTATCTTCAAAATAAAAAGAAATACAAGGGGGGTGAAAAAATAGAAGGTCCGATTAATTATAAAGGGATACAAACAAAGATATGGGATTAACTATGAAGAAGTATTCATACCAATTGCTCGACCGGAGACAATTAGGTTATTTATCTCTCTCAGCTCAAATGAAATAATTTTTTTTACAAATAAATATCAAATTAGCATTTATTAATGGATTTTCTTGAAGAAGATATATCTATTTAACAACACATTGATTTTATTATTTATGGCCAAGAAGATCAGGTATGCAAGTTAAAGAGTGCTTTTTATAGGCTTAAATAAGCCTTACGAGCATGAAATTTTTGAATAGATACTTATTTTATTCAAAATGATTTTTCTAAATGTCCAAATGAACATGCATTCTATATGAAATTTAACTCTGATAGAGATATCCTATCTGTATGCCTATATGTATGAAGCAATAGTGTCTTTATGATTAAAGATTGTAAATACTCTATGAAGATGGAGTTTGAGATGATCGACCTGAGCCTAATGACTTATTTCCTTGATATCAAAGTTATACAAGACAATAAATAAATTTTAATCTTATAAGAAAATTATGCAAATGAGATCCTAAAGAAGTTTTCTATGAAAAATTATCATATGTGAAATATGACACCAAGTTAACCAAGGAATGGGAAGGTAAACCAATTGATCCAACTTACTATAAAAGTCTAGTTGGATGCTAAAGATATTTAATATACACTCGACCTAATTTACTATTTAGAGTTAGTTTAATAAGTAGATATAAGTAAGCTCCTAAGGCATCTCATTTAGAGGTTACTAAAAGAATTTTGTAATATATTAAATGGATAATTGACTATGACATATCCTATTCATCATAAAAAAGGTTGAAGCTTATTAATAGTGATAGTGATTGAGCCAAAAGTTATGATAATCGAAAATGTATAATTATATTTATATTTTATTTTGATGAAGCTATCATTGCTTTATTAAATTATGAAGTAGAATATATAATAGCATCTTCTTATATTTGTCATGCAATATGGCTAAAAATTTATTCCAAAAACTTCATGTGCTCAGGAGAAATCAACCAAAATTTATGTTGATAATAAATTAACAATTATGTTATAAAAAAATCTAGTATATATGAAAAATCGAAGTATATTAACACAAAATTTTATATTTTAAAAGACTATGTCAAAAACAAAGAAGCGTAGCTATTTCATGTCAAGTGAACAAGTGATCAATATACTCACAAAAATCTCTTAAAATTGAAATGTTTTAACAACTTTAAAAAAATTAACATGTTAGAAAAACAAATGTAAAGAAGAAGAATATTATAATCAAACTTGTCAAGATATCATGAAAATGTTTATTATGTTAAGAGGTAAAATACAGTAAAGACCTTGACTATTGGTTCTTGAAAGTGTCTCTTAGAAAAGAAAGATTCATATTAAATATAATGAATATATATATATATATATATATATATATATATATATCAATGGGAATTATATAAACCTTATGTATTGGGTGATGAGAGTTTTTAAATAAAATATAAAATATTTTATCTTATTCTAATCTTCTTATCCTTACTCTTTGTGTGATAGCTTTTATCTCTTTTCCCAATCTAATTTTCCCTATCTAATTCAACAATCCTCATCTGCAAGATGGATCGTCTTATTGTACTCTGCAGTTTGGGTCTCAAGGTGGCAAGCAATGGCTGCAGTGGCCAGATTTATTACTAGAGAAGGAGTATACAGAGTCTTCAAGCAGAACATTTCAGACTTCCTCAGAGCACTACTGGTTACTAAATTAACAGGCCAAACTCCTACGGGTATCGACGTCGCCGGCATCGACGCCCACAGCCACGAGCACCCACCGAGGTCACGGAAGGTATTCTTGAGCCATGAAATTTTTGTTGCATCCTACGAACCCTTCCACCTATGTTTATTGGTTTCCTTCCTCTTCTAAAGCCCATCAAAGCACAGAGAGAGAGAGAGAGAGAGAGAGAGAGAGAGAGAGAGAGAGAGAGAGAGAGAGAGGGACACGAACATTTTATTTATTCGAAGAAGAACAATCCCGGGCGACGCTGATGCGAAAGACGATGACAACAACAACCACAACGATAACATCCGTTAGCAACAGCGTCGAGACATGATCATCTCTAATCAGCCCGCAAGTAGACCCCAAGAGCAGTAATTGCACCTTTGGTTGCATCAGCACGTCCATGGAAGCCGCTCACCTTACCCTTCTCGAGAGAAAGGGAGAAAGGAGTACCACTGTCCTTGCCGAAATCCTTAGAATCGCCGTTATCTTTGTCAACCGTAAGTTTTCTTATCACGACGGCTCCGTTCATTTCCTCAAAACGCCCCGATAAAGATTTGATGTATTCGCCTTTCTCAAAACTAATCTGAAAGCAGACCAAAATATATGTTAATGTGATCTAATTAATTGGAAATGATCGTATAACATAAATCTAATCAATACGTAGCTGTTGGTTTCAATCTCTCCATCAAGTTCGTATGTTACGTCCATCCTAGTGATATTTTCATCTCCGAAATGAACGGTCACGTCGATGATGTCGTCGACAGATCCAGTATGCCACTCTGTCCCTTCTTCCCCTCCCCATGCAGTGACCTTGATCAATCCCTGGAGCCCTGTCGAGACACTGGTCGTCAGTCCTCCGGCCTGCACCCATACATGAACACAGAGATATGATCGAACACTATCTGTGACGAAACCCGTCACCCAAATATGTAAGCTAATATTCAGTAAAAGAAAGGACGAAAATGGAACCATACAGTGCTTCCTTTACACGAAATCATTGCAGGTGTGCAGACGCTTGGAGCAGAAGGGCAAGAGATGGGGTACTACTTATAGACCAACTAGCCATAGGGTTGAGGAGTTTTAGAGGAGGAGGAGAGTTGGTGAATGTATGTATGTACGTAAAACAAATGTTGCTGACTCCGACTGCTCGATCTCTTCGGTGGACACATCTCCTCCATGGATCGGACAACCAAGTAAGCTGCATATGCATGTGGTTGTGGACATGGAGATTATTTTCATGGCAGATGCCCACACTATCATTTAGAGAAAGTCGTGTACGTAACGATGCCTGCATGCCTGCCTGCCTCGGAATTTATTGGCTGAGAGGATGAGCCCCCGTTTCCATATGCTACGATTCCACGTCCGGCCTTAAACCTTTACTTCGTCTTCTCCTTGTGTGCAGATGACGACGATGGGAAAGCTTGAGTGCAACGTTCCAAACCCTTTCATTTTGAATGGTTGCCTCTTTCATAGATAGACTTTTGCATTTTGGGAATGGAATGCAAACTCTTACCAAGAAATTGAAGTTTTTGCTCATAAAAAAGCTACTTGATTCGTGCTAAATTCCACTAAGCTTTATCTTCATAATCCATTCGCCATTGCTCTTGCAATATCAATACCGGTGCAGATCGTGTCCATTTAATGGATGAACAAAAAGCCCGAATTAATTGGAAAATAAACTTGATTTATCATACTCCCACCACTACACAATCACCTTTCCTTCGAGTTATCTTCTTTCTTTTACTATCTCGTGTTAGAACGAGAGCACTTTCGACTGATTGGAAAGTCCCATAGTGTTGAAACATTTGTTGAAAGAAAGAGCAATGATGATCTATCTATAGGGAATTTAGTTACCTAAGTTTAGTGTTGATCCAATGGATCCGAGAGGAAGTATCATAATATGAGGAAGGTGAGTCTACCGATCACAAATATAAGAGTTGTGGATGCGAGATAACATACAATAGGATCATGAGCATGATAAGAACTTTAAAGTGTCTTAGCTCTTGCTCTTAAGAGAGAGAGAGTATTGATAAAATATAAGGTCAAGATGATGAAGATTGCATGAGATATATAATTCATATCTCAAACTAACCTAATTTTATAGATGAGTCTACCGATCACAAATATAAGAGTTGTAACTTTAAAGTGTCTTAGCTCTTGCTCTTAAGAGAGAGAGAGTATTGATAAAATATAAGGTCAAGATGATGAAGATTGCATGAGATATATAATTCATATCTCAAACTAACCTAATTTTATAGATGAGTCTACCGATCACAAATATAAGAGTTGTGGGCACAAGATAACAGGCTATAGGATTATGAGCATGACAAGAACTTTAAAATGTGTTAGCCCTTGCTCTTAAGAGGGAGAACGTATCGATAAAATATAAGATCAAGATGATGAAGATTGCATGAGATATATAATTCATATCTCAAACTAACCTAATTTTATAGATGAGTCTACCGATCACAAATATAAGAGATGTGAGTATGAGATAACATATAATAGAATCATCAGCATGATAAGAACTTTAAAATGTCTTAGCTCTTGCTCTTAAGAGGGAGAGCGTATTGATAAAAAATAAGGTCAAGATGATGAAAATTGCATGAGATATTTAATTCATATCTCAAACTAACCTAATTTTATAGGTGAGTCTACCGATCACAAATAAAAGAGATGTGAGTACGAGATAACATATAATAGAATCGTCAGCATGATAAGAACTTTAAAGTGTCTTAGCTCTTGCTCTTAAGAGGGAGAGCGTATTGATAAAAAATAAGGTCAAGATGTTGAAAATTGCATGAGATATTTAATTCATATCTCAAACTAACCTAATTTTATAGGTGAGTCTACCGATCACAAATATAAGAGATGTGAGTACGAGATAACATATAATAGAATCGTCAGCATGATAAGAACTTTAAAGTGTCTTAGCTCTTGCTCTTAAGAGGGAGAGCGTATTGATAAAAAATAAGGTCAAGATGACGAAGAGTACATGAGATATATAATTCATATCTCGAACTAACTTAATTTTATAAGTGAGTCTACCGATCACAAATATAAGAGATGTGAGTATGAGATAATATATAATAGAATCATCAGCATGATAAGAATTTTAAAGTGTCTTAGCTCTTGCTCTCAAGAGGGAGAGCATATTGATAAAAAATAATGTCAAGATGACGAAGAGTACATGAGATATATAATTCATATCTCGAACTAACTTAATTTTATAGGTCTCTCGATGCTAATTAAATGCTTAATTTTACCTTTAATTAGTATGCCTTTCGACAACCTTTTATACATGAAACTTAAAAATAATATGAAAAAAACCATCAAACACATTGTCTTCTCCTTTGACTTGCAACAATCACAAAGTTTGCATCTACTTTGAATGTACATATAAACTAAAAGAAAGATAAATTTTAAACCCTTCTATGAGTACTGACTCAATCATATATAGGTAATAAAACTAGGAAAGTGGAGCACTATGTTGCCAAGACAAAGGTCTAATTCTTATAGAGTGATAATGCAGATTCACTAATGTTTTGATGTCATAGTATTTCAAGTTTTATGATGTCTAAAAGGGAGGCTACCACAAGGATTATTTTTTTGCAACAAAAGATGATATGATGTTGATGGGGGGAGATTGTTCAACTACAAAAAGATTTGTGTTTTTTCTTGAAAGACAAAGAAACAATCAACCATTTCTTGTTTTTTTAGTAAAGCTGAATAAAGGGCTACGAGAATTTACATGATTGAAATATCTCTTACAAGATTTATGGATTCATACTTTGTCAATTACATTGTGATAATCCAACATTTGCATATCCTATCCTATCGAACTCCATCTTTCACGAGCGCATAAAACATATTAAAATTTAGAGAGAGAAAATCACATTACAAGTTCAAATTATGGATATTTTTATTAAACTACTTGTAAAGATACTTTTTTCATTTTCAATCGAGAGGTAGCGTCAAAAATAATATTATATTTATCAAAATATGATAAATTCAAATAATGATTCTCCTGCATTAATGAAGACAATATTTCTTCCACCAAGTAATGCAAAGATTTATTTTTTGGAAATATACATGTCAACATGACGTCAGCACTTATCTTGTAAAAATTAGGAAAGCGTATCATTTAGATTTATTTAAATTGTGTAAATTTACCTATAAATTCTCCAAAAATGTTTAGTAAAAAAAATGTAAAAAAATAGGAAACATATCTCTTAAGGTTTAATGAAAGAAAGTACAATAAAAGACCCAAAAAAATTAGGGAGCATATATCTCTTTTCTCATAGTATAAGCTGACTTCCGCATGCCTATTTAAGCTCTTCCGGTTCTTCTCCTTCAAACAGAGGAAACAGCGTATCTAAACCTTGGAGTATTGCAAGGAGCTTCTCCAAGCTGTAGCCATGGCGGAACAGACAGAGGCCTTGAAGGTGAGAGTGGAGAGCTCAAAGCTCGTCAAGCCTTTGTACCAAGGCGAACCACCTTGCGCCGATCTCTGCATTCCGCTGAGTGTCTTCGATAAGATCACTTACAACCTCCACGTGGAACTCATCTACGCCTTCCGGCCGCCGACGCCGTCGAACTCGGACATCGAGAAGGGCCTCGCCACGGCGCTCTCCGAGTACCGTGAGTGGGCTGGCCGGCTGCGCGAGGATACCCGGGGTGAGCCCGTCATCCTCCTCAATGACGCAGGGGTACGGTTCGTCGAGGCGACCTCGGACGACGTGCTCGGCCGGAACGTCCTCGAGCCGTCGCGGGCCTTGCACCGGCTGCATCCGTTGGTCAACGGCGTGGAGGAGCTGTTGCAGGTGCAGCTGACGAGGTTCGCGTGTGGAACCCTGGTGGTAGGCTTCACGTCGCATCACATGGTCGCGGATGGCCACTCCATGAGCAGGTTCATCGTGGCATGGGGCCTCGCCACACGGGGCCTCCCGATGGATCCCCTTCCCTTGCACGGCCGCGGCGCCTTCTTCATCCCCCGCAACCCACCTCGCGTCGAGTTCGAGCACCGTGGGGTGGAGTTCACGGCCAAGAATGCGTCCGACACCGAGGAGGACGTCCCTCTGACGGCCGACCTAGTGGTCCACAAGGCGCACTTTAGCAGAGAATTCCTGGAGAGTCTCAAGGCCAAGGCCTCGCTCGGGGCCGACCGGCGCTACACCACGTTCGAGAGCTTGATGGCGCACTTATGGCGAGTCGTGAACGTAGCCCGTGGGCTGGACGAGCACATCACTAGCACCGTCCACATCTCCGTCAACGGCCGCGCGAGGCTGAGGCCCCCCGTGCCGGACGAATACTTCGGCAACCTGGTGTTGTGGGCGTGTCCCCGAGCGAAGGTGGGGGAGCTCGTCAACAGGCCATTGCAGTCCATCGCGGAGGTCGTCCGCGAGGGAATCGCGAAGATGGACGACAGATATTTCAGATCGTTGATAGATTTTGCGAGCTCGAAGGAGGTGAAGGAGGGCCTGAAGGGGACGATCGAAGCGAAAGAGGCGGCGTTCAGCCCAAACTTTGAGGTGAACAGCTGGGTGAGGTTCCCGTTCTGGGACCTCGATTTTGGTAGTGGGAAGCCCTTCCTGTTCATGCCGAGCTTCTATGCCCTGGAGGGGATGATGTTCTTGGTTGGATCCCCCACCGGAGACGGAAGCATTGACGTTTATGTGACTTTGTTCAGCCACAACTTGGACTCGTTCAAGCAGCTATGCTATCTGCTCGACTAGCTTCCCTGGTCGAGCACAACCAAGCCGTCTTCCTTCCTCGGTTGTTGACATGTTACCGTCTCCGTCTTTGTGAGAGGGTATACATAAGCATAAGATTTGCTAATGTTGTCATTATTTGTCGAAACACTAAATTAAACTATATGATTAGATAAGTTTTTGATTTAATAATTTTAATTAAGATAAATATATCATTTAGTCCCACTTTCGTTGAAGAGTATGAGAATGGCTCATAAATTTGTCGAGTCTCCATGCACCAATGATCGACCATAGTTTGAAGTTAAAAATTATGATTTGACCCTCTTGAAAATCAACATAAAAAGGTTAAGAGATTCGGACTATGAGATATTACATGTATTATTAGTGTAAACACCTTTATGTCGTGGTCTCGGGGCCAACACGGCTGGGTTCGGGTCCAAATGATTGGGGATCTCGTTAGGCGACCCTTGAGACTGCTGAGGAGGCCGATTTCAGTGGTCCGATCGCAGCTGGGTCACGGCTTTCTCCGGGAAGGGGCTCCTCGCCTGGTTGTTCGGTGGAGGGGCACTCCGTCTTCATTCCTACACACAAGTCGGGTCGGGAGAGCTCGACCCAATCCCTCCGACGGTCAAGTTAGTCGAAAGTCTGAGGGGGTTTTTTGAGTGTCCTCCTCTTTTTGTCCCAAAGGCAAGAGTTTTTATAGGGAAGGTCACCGTTTCCTGATGTACCCGCCTGCGGGGAGCAATGTCTTACACCGATGTTGGCATTACGTGAAGGACCGGGCTTCTACAGGATGGTGACATGCCTTGGTTGGCATCTTGGTTTGCTTCGGCCAGGCGCTGTCAGGTCAGACTGAAGCAGACGACCCCCGCACCTCCTCGATCTGCACATCCTAGGAGGCGTCACCCGGGAGCATGTAACGTTGGTTCGTGTCCCATCATTATTATTATCCTTATCAGGTATCATGTTTAGTAATAAATTATAGATTTAAAATCTCTCTCAATTTGTTTCTTCATGATTTCTTGATATCCACTTAACATGGTTAAAGAGCGAGTGATCCTAAAGGCTTTGGAAGTTAGATCTTTGGAGAGAGTGAGGGAGAAATTTTCTTAGAGATAGAAATAGAAGAGAAAATTTCTATTAGATAAAACTACTAGAGAGAGAAATTATTAGAAAGAGAAATAAAAAATTAGATCTTTATTATCAATAAAGCGCATATATCGACAACCATCAAAAAAAAAAAAGGAAATTGAAAAGACAATCAGCATATTAGATTATAATAACGGAAAGATGATCGACAAAAGAGAACACCATGAAAATATCATAAATTACATACTGTGATTTTTATTAAACTACTTGCAAAGACACTCTTTTCATTCTCAAGTTTACATAAGTCGAAAATAATATTATATTTATCAAAATATGATAAATTCAAAGAATAATTCTCTTATATTCTTCCACCAAGTAACATATGATTGAGATTTTGAAAATACACATCGTGTCACAATGTCATCACTCATCTCCTAAAAATTAAGAAACATATCATTTAGATTTATTTAAATTGTGTGCATGTACCTATAAATTCTCTGAAAATATTTAGTGAAAACAATGTAAAAATTAAGAAACATATCTCTTAAGGTTTAATGAAGGAAAGTACAATAAAAGATGCTACAAAAATTAGGGAGCATATCTCTTTTCTCAGAGTATAAGCTGAGTGACCCTAAGAAATTAGGATCGCAGGTCCGTTGGACATCAAAAGATGTCGGCATCGACAGCATATCATCTAAATCTATTTGAATTATGAACTTGCAACTATAAAGGTTCAATGAAACATCATTCTTTTTTCTGGAATTATGTCGCAGACAGAAAGAGTAAGATAAAATGTTCATCTAAAAGCTGTTGCGTCGACAGCATATCATTCGAATTATGGACATGCAACTATATATTCCCCGTAAAGGTTCAATGAAACATCAATGGTTTCCAAGTATATCTTTCTTTTTTACCGAATTATGAGATGAGATGTAGTTGTCGAATTAAGGTTCAATGAAAGATCGTTATCGTTCTCCCAAGTGTATCTTTTATATGAACGGTATAAGCTGAGATCTGCTTACCAATCAGTTGAAGTTCTTCGGGAAATGCTGCTTCAGACTACATTCTAAGGTGAGGGAAAGAGAGCAGAAAGCGTTTCTGACCCCTGGAGTACTACTGCAAGTCGCTTCCTCAAGCTGCAGCTATGGCGGAACAGATCAAAGCCGTGACGGTGAGGGTGGAGAGCTCGAAGCTCGTCAAGCCTTCGTATGAAGGCGAACCGCCCTCCACCGATCTCTGCATTCCTCTCAGTGTCTTCGACAAGATTAATTACAAAGTCCACGGGGCCGTCATCTACGCCTTCCGGCCGCCGACGCCGCCCAACACGGACATCGAGAAGGGGCTTGTCACGGCGCTGTCCGAGCACCGGGAGTGGGCTGGCCGGCTGCACGAGGACGCCCGGGGTGAGCCCGTCATCCTCCTCAATGACGCCGGGGCAAGGTTCATCGAGGCGTCGTCGGATGACGTTCTCGACCGAGCCGTCATTCACGAGCCGTCGACGGCCTTGTTGCCGCTGCATCCGTGGGTCAAAGGCGTGGAGGAGCTGTTGCAGGTGCAGCTGACGAGGTTCGCGTGTGGAACCCTGGTGGTGGGCTTCACGTCGCATCACTGGGTCGCCGATGGCCACTCCATGAGCAAGTTCATCGTGGCATGGGGTCTCGCGACACGGGGCCTTCCGATGGATCCCCTCCCCTTGCACGGCCGCGGCGCCTTCTTCATCCCCCGCAATCCACCTCGCGTCGAGTTCGAGCACCGTGGGGTAGAGTTCACGGCCAGGAAGGCGTTCGACACCGAGGGGGCCGTCGCTCAGGCGGACGACATAGTCTCGACGGCCAAGAAGGCGTTCGACACCGAGGACGACGTCGCTAAGGAGGACGACATAGTCTTCCACAAGGCGCACTTCAGCAGAGAATTCCTGGAGATGCTCAAGGCTAAGGCCTCGCTCGGGGCCGACCGGCGCTACAACACGTTCGAGAGCCTGATGGCGCACTTATGGCGAGTTGTGAGCGTAGCCCGCGGGGTGGACGAGCGCATCACCAGCGGCATCCGCATCTCCGTCAACGGCCGCGCGAGACTGAGGCCCCCTGTGCCGGACGAATACCTCGGCAACCTGGTGTTGTGGGCGTTTCCCCGCGTGAAGGTGGGGGAGCTGGTCAACAGGCCACTGCAGTTCGCGGCGGCGCTCATCCACCAGGAGACCGCGAGGATGGACGACGGATATTTCAGATCGTTGATAGATTTCGCGAGCTTGGAGGACGTGAAGGACGAGGCGCTGGAGGGAGCGGCCGAAGCGAACTATAGGGTGATGAACCCAAACTTGGAGGTGCACAACTTGGCGAGGTTCCCGTTCTGGGACCTCGATTTTGGTAGTGGGAAGCCATTCATGTTCATGCCATGCTACGTGCCCGTGGAGGGAATGATGTTCTTGGTACCATCCCCCACTCGAGACGGAAGCATGGACGTTTACGTGGCCTTGTTAAAACACAACGTGGCCTCATTCAAGCAGCTGTGTCATATGGTAAGGCCTAATTTGTAATTTCAGCATGGATAGTGTGTGCAACTATCCTAATCTAAGGTCTTAGATCAATCAAAACAAGTATGTCTTCTGTATTTAGATCATAAGCACAATAAGCATGTAAAAGAACCCTAAAAAGATTAGGGTTCTTTTATAAAATTATACTTTTACGCTTATAAATCTCATTAATTTCATTTCACATCGTTTTACCCGTCAAAAACTTTATAATTTTTCTTATATCCTATCAATAATGAAACATAAAAATAAAAAAATACTATAAAGAAAGTAATGAGATATGTGCGTGCGATGAAAGATTATATACACATATAAAAGATTAAATCAGCTTAAAGTAATAAGATATTTAGTGTTAAATTTTATAAATTATTTCGATAATAAAAAAGTTCAGTTCAGGATTTATATTCATGTTAGCTAAGGAGTAATTTCTTGAAAAAGTATAAAACAATTACTTATTATATTATCGATAATAAAAAATCAATTTATGAACTTAATCTCTCAATCAAGCTTATTCTTCGTGAGTTTGCTATCCCGCGTCAAATTATGATTAAAATAAATATTTTTCTATCCGTCCTAAGAACACTAATGGATGGATGCATTTTACTTAAGTTATTGTAGCTAATGAGGGCAATAATGGCGATGTGACCCAGGCTGACGTCAGTTGTCCCGGATGACACCCCCCGCCTCACTCGACCTGACAGTGCCTGGCTAAAACAGTCCGGAACGTCGACCGAGGCACATTAATAACTTACGCAAGCTTGGCCCATCACGCCACACCCACATCGGTGTCAGACGCAACCAGGAGTATGATCCTGCCCCCTGCAAATGGGTACATCAGACAGTGATGACCTTTCCTATAAGAACTCCCGCATCAGGGAAAAGAGGGAGAGGACTCTCCGGACAACACCCCCCTTTTGAGATTGAAGGCTAACTTGATCGTCGGAGGGGTCGGGTCGAGCTCTTCCAACCCGACCTGTGTGCAGGTACGAAGACGGAGTCCCCCACCGAACGTCCAGCCGAGGGGTCCCTTCCCGGAGAAAACGGCGACCCAGCCGGGATCGGACCACCGAAGCCGGCCACCTCAGCCATCCCTAAGTCTGCCCAGCGAGATCCCCGCTCATTCGGACTTGAACCAAGCCGCGTTGGCCCCGAGGCCACGACATAAAGTTGTTGACCCTAACATTTTGGCGTTAGAAGGAGGGCCTGAATGTCGAGGGATAGACAGATCGACTCAAGCGAACCCATAGCTGAGGGGTCACACCCGATTGGGGCTCCCGGGGAACACCCTCCGCAAGGAGAACCTCGAGAAGAGCACCTCGTCACGACCTCAGAGCGCTATTGACAATTATTCAACGACCCGGGCTTGTTGCCACCCGAAGGTGCACCGACCGACCCGTCGCCCGTGTCGTCCCAGGCCTTTCAGGACCTCGCCCATCAAGTCCGAGCGCTGACGAGCATGGTGCAGACCATTATCCCCCTCGTTTCTCACCCGACGCACCTACCTGCGATCCAACCATTGCGGCAATAGGAACCGCCCGTTCGAGCTCACATGCCACTTCCAGAGCTCCCCACTTCGCCTCGGGCCCGACCGGCCCCACTTGGGGATCAATTGATGGCAAACCCGAGTGGGCGCCTGGAACCTGAGGCATTATCTTCGGATTCAACAGACTCCCAGCAAGCTCAGTTGCACTTTGTTAGTCAACGGCTTGACGAAGTGCAAAGGGAGGTTCGCAGGTCAAAGGGAGAACTCGGGGAGGACACGCACCAGGGATCTCTGTTCGCGCCCGAGATATAGGATCAGACAATCCCCCCGAACTTTCGGCTCCCCTCTCTGGACGCATATGACTGCTCCACCGACCCGGCGGACCATGTAGCCGCTTTCCGTGCCCAAATGGCGCTGTATGGAACCTCTGACGCTTTGATGTGCAGGGCGTTTCCCACGACTCTGAGGGGGCCAGCTTGCACCTGGTACAACGACTTGAAGACCGGGACGATCACCTCCTTTGATCAGCTCGCCAGAGACTTCGAGCTTAACTTCATAGCCTACGCTCAGCCAAAACCGTCCGTTGCACTGCTTCTCGGACTCAACCAAAGGGAGGATGAGCCCCTCTCCCATTTTGTGAATCGCTTTACAACACAAGTCCGGGGGTTGCCGGACGCTCATCCCTCTCTGTTAATGCAGGCGTTTATGATAGGCCTGCGACCTTCCAGATTCTTCTGGTCCCTCGTGGAGAGACCCCCCACCGCAGTACTAGAAATGCTCCAGCGAGCGAACTAGTACATCGCAGCGGAAACCTGGATGGCCGGAAAGCGGTGAGGAGGCTGAAGCGCTGGTCTTCTCGGTCTCGAAAACCGACGACTCCCAAAAGCGACTGTCCTCTGGGCTCCCGTGCAGACTAAGTATGGCCGGGCCACCCGCGTCCGCATATCACTACATCGCTGATCTAAGCCGAGCAGCTCCTCGGCTGCATCTGCACGAGGCCACTTCTGCGCGGCCTGCCCATCTGAGCCATGTCCCTCGGCACGATCTGTCCGAGGCCACCTCTGTGCAGCCTATCCGCCTGAGCCGTGTCCCTCGGCACGATCTGCCCGAGGCCACCTCTGCGCGACCTGCCGGCCTGAGCCGTATCCCTCGGCACGGATAATTTCGTAAAACTGAAGCCATGCCTTGGACCCCCTTACAACACCGACGCATAGCTTCCTTCCGGGGGGGGGGGGGGGGGGGGGGAATATGATGAGGGCAATAATGGCGATGTGACCCAGGCTGACGTCAGCTGCCCCGGATGACGCCCCCCGCCTCACCCGACCTGATAGTGCTTGGCTAAAACAGTCCGAAACGTCGATCGAGGCATATTAATATCCTATGCAAGCTTGGCCCATCACACCACACCCACACCGGTGTCAGACGCAACCAGGAGTACGATCCTGCCCCCTGCAAACGGGCACATCAGACAGCGATGACCTTTCCTATAAGAACTCCCGCACCAGGGAAAAGAGGGAGAGGACTCTCCAGACAACACCCCCCTTTTGAGATTGAAGGCTAACTTGATCGTCGGAGGGGTCGGGCCGAGCTCTTTCGACCCGACCTGTGTGCAGGTACGAAGACGGAGTCCCTCACCGAACGTCCAACCGAGGGGTCCCTTCCCGGAGAAAACGACGACCCAGCTGCGATCGGACCACCGAAGCCGGCCACCTCAGCCATCCCTAAGTCTGCCCAGCGAGATCCCCGCTCATTCGGACTTGAACCAAGCCGCGTTGGCTCCGAGGCCACGACATAAAGTTGTTGACCCTAACGGTAGCTAAGAAATGCACTGATTGCACAAATAGAATTATGAGATATTATAGTAAATCTAACAACTTCTTAAAAGAATGAATGCTCTGATAAATGGGTCAAAATAGATACACTCCAATCTGTAAATCTTTTGAACAAAGGGATGGAATGCTCTTTCTCGATCCAAAATATTTATTCAGATATTTTGCTTTTTGCAGCTAATACGAATGTCATTAGCTGGTATCACTGCTTCGTCTTTTTATGTTGTAGTAGATTATCCTTAATGACCTGCGTTTCATTCCCCCTTTTGGAGATCGTAACATGATAACAACAGAGGAAGGAAGCTGGCTGGCGTGTTTGTTCCTAACCAGCTCAGCTAGTCGAGTAGATAACACAGCTGCTTGAATGGGGCCACGTTGTGTCTTAACGAAGACACGTAAACCTCGATGCTTCCGTCTCCAATGGCGGATGGCATTAAGAACAGCATCCCCTCCTCGCGAGTGTAGGTTGGCATGAACAGGAAGGGATTCCCACCACCAAAATCGACGTCACGGAACGGGAACTTCAACCAGCTGTGCACCTCCAAGTTTGGGCTCATCACCCTCTCGTGCACCTCGGCCGTCGCCTCCAGGCCCTCCTCCTTCACCGTCTCGGAGCTCGCGAAATCTATGAACGATCTGAAATATCCGTCGTCCAACCTCGTGATGCCCTCGCGGACGAGCGCCGCCGCGAACTGCAGTGGCTTGTTCACGAGGTCCCCCACCTTCGCGCGGGGAAACGCCCACAGCACCAGGTTGCCGAAGTATTCGCCCGGCACAGGGGGCCTCAGCCTCGCGCGACCGTCCACGGAGATGCGGACGTGGCTGGTGATGCGCTCGTCCAGCCCGCGGGCCTTGGTCACCACTCGCCATAAGTGCGCCATCAAGCTCTCGAACGAGCTGTAGCTCCGGTCGGCCCCGAGCGAGGCCTTGGCCTTGAGACTCTCCAGGAATTCTCTGGTGAAGTGCGCCTTGTGGATGACTATGTCGGCCGTCAGAGGGAGGTCCTCGGTGTCGGACGCCTTCTTGGGCTTGAACTCCACCCCACGGTGCTCGAACTCGACGCAAGGTGGGTTACGGGGGATGAAGGCGCCGCGGTCATGCAAGGGGCGGGTTTCCATCGGAAGGCCCCGTGTAGCCAGGCCCCATGCCACGAGGAACTTGCTGACGGCGTGTCCATCGGCGATCAGGTGTTGCGTCGTGAAACCCACCACCAGGGTTCCACACGCGAACCTCGTCAGTTGCACCAGCAACAGCTCCTCCGCGCCTATGATGATCGGACTCAGTGGGAGCAAGGCCGGCGACGGCCCGAGAAGGACGGTCCGGTCGAGCACGGCGTCGGACGACGCCTCGACGAACCGCGGCCCGCTGTCATTGAGGAGGATGACGGGCTCGCCCCGGGCGTCCTCACGCAGCCGGCCAGCCCAATCCCGGTACTCGGTCAGCGCCGTGGCGAGGCCCTTCTCGATGTCGGAGTTCGACGGCGACGGCGGCTCGAAGGCGTAGATGATGGCCATGTAGTTGTTGCAAGTGATCTTGTCGAAGACACTGAGCGGAATGCAGAGATCGGCCCGAGGCGGTTCGCCTTTATACAAAGGCTTGACGAGCTTCGAGCTCTCCACTCTCACCTTCAAGGCTTCGATCTGTTCCGGCATGTCTGCAGCTTGAAGAAGCTCCTTGCAGTCCTCCCAAGGTCAATTAGAAACCTTGTGATGCAAGTGGCTCGTAGTCTGACGAAGCCGGTGTCGGAGAGCTTAAATTGGCACGCAAAGCTCAGTTCATTCTGTATTAAAAGAGATATGCTTCACAATTGCGTTCCGTTGAATTTGTACTTGAGCGGTTAAGTGGAAATATATCGTTACATGTATCAAATCTAAATAAATCTAAATGATATGCTTTCTAATATTTACAAGTTCATCGTTTTTTTTCTTTTTTTACACCATATATTTACATCATGCAAAATCTCAATCATATAATTTATCGATATAATGGAATCATTCTTTTAATTTATCATATTTTAATAAATATAATACCATCATCAACACTCTCTCAAGTTGGAGGCTGCCCAACTTGCGTAGATAATGGTAAGGAATGTCTTTCCAAATAGTTTAACAAAATTATCTATACTTTGAGTGTGTGACTAAGTGAAGACAATATTGATTCATTGAATTTTTTTCTCTCACCACATGATAATTAATTTTATTAATTTTATATGTTTATGAGAGATGGGGTTTGCTATGAATATGAGTAATGTCGTTTGGTTATCCTAATACAGTTTTGTAGCACCCAAAGTATCAACGTATAGTATAAATTATGTAAAAAAATATTTTAACTAAGTAAATTCATAAAGTGATTATGGTCGAGTTCAATATGTTAGATTATGTGATCCTGTATAATTAAGTTAGATATATTATAGATATGATTCAATTCTGATTACGATTATCGATCAACATAAAAAAGTTCAATTATAATATGATTAATTAAGAGATGATCTTGATGGAGAGACTCTCTTAATTAATTATCTTAGACCCTTTGCTACTATCTATCAATAGGTAGGACCTCCTAAGGACTATATATACATAAGGTACGAATAACTAGATATATGGATGTATAGATACACTTATACAGGAATATATAGATATGTGACATGATTGAGAGATTACAAATCTTCTTATATCTCCCCTTAGTCACATTAACTAGTCAATAAAAGATTATAGATCTTCTCTATTTTATCCTTAAATCTATCGATCAAAGCAGTCCTATGAAAAATAAGACGAATGGAGAAGATGAGTTAGTTCTCCTTGTAGATTGACATTACTACATCTTTCGGATCGGATAACAATATGCATACAGATCAAATAAAGATTTTCTAAGAAACATAAAAAAGATATACATTATAAATTTAGATATATTATTATTATTATTTTTATATTTTAGCATTAATATTTTTTACATAATAGTAACATATTAAAATAGTTCTTATGCTTACACAATAACCCTCCAATAAGCATCACAATACCCAATTAGTTTAGATCATCATTTGTCGAAAAAAATAACCTAATTTAAAATGCATGAGATATATTCATGTGTTCATACAAAAATCATACACAAGAGTAAAAAATATATTTGATTGAGGAAAAAGTCAGTAAAGTTCATCAAATATCATAGTGAATTAATATATTATTATTTTTATATTTTAGCATTAATATTTTTTACATAATAGTAACATATTAAAATAGTTCTTATGCTTACACAATAACCCTCCAATAAGCATCACAATACCCAATTAGTTTAGATCATCATTTGTCGAAAAAAATAACCTAATTTAAAATGCATGAGATATATTCATGTGTTCATACAAAAATCATACACAAGAGTAAAAAATATATTTGATTGAGGAAAAAGTCAGTAAAGTTCATCAAATATCATAGTGAATTAATTCGATTGGTTTTGTCATAAAAAATAAATTTAAAGTAAAACAAAGTCTATTTTATTTGGCTAAAGGCTAAATAAATATCATAAATTTTACTAGAGCAAATCAAAATTCCATAAACTAATTTTTATGTCTCAAAGGATAAATAGATATGTGACTAAGATGTCAATGTCTTATATCGGATTCTTAAGATGTATTATTGGCTTTTCGAATCGATGATAATGTTAGAGATGACACACTTGTGACAAATAGTACCATTATGCTACGTTGCCTTCCTAAGATTATCTTCTTCATTACCGAAGAGGATTTAATTATGTTGACCAACAAAAGATATTTAGAATAATCTCACGGTCAAATCTGAACCAATATAAGTTATTTGTATGCTTATTTTGGATAATAAATCAATGGATGAAATAACATGATTTGTAGTACGAGATGAAGGAAAAAAAAAAATCGATTGCCCTATAACTGTTGCCTTTAGTTGAGTGTTAATGTATATTTTTTAACAAAAATAAACGATGAAATCAGAAATTTGAATTCAGAACCTTACGATAATATATTCTTGTCTGATTTCTTTGTATTATATATATATATATTATTTTTAGTGTATTATTGTTCATTCTTTCTCGTTTTTATTGAGAATCTTGAGGTAGATCATTATATATGATAAGGTCATTTAGTTTCACATTGATTGAGGAGTATGTGAACAAAGGATTCATAAGTTCATCGAGTTTTCTTTACCCTCAAATGTGTTTTTTGGAGCTCACATATTCTAAAATAATAAAATCGTACGAGTACACTCATCACATAAAGTGGAAATAGCCTTTGGCATCCCTATGGGAGGGAGAAATCATTTAATCTCATATTGAGAGAGGAGTACGAGAACAAAGGGCTTATAAGTCCATTAGGTCTCCTTGTAAATTTACAATTGACTATTTTAATCATCAGAATATTGACCTTCAAAAAATAAAAATTAGATTAATAATATAGACAAGCATCATGAGGATGTAGTTTTTGTCACATTCAATAAGAAATTTTATTGAATAAATAAATATTGCATTGAATTGAAAAGAAATTGAGTTTTTGATACAGTTCTCCCTTTCACCCTGAGGGGTTTTTTTAAAAAGAAATTTTGCATATCTAAAATAAAGATTTTTCCTCCCATTAATATTCAATTTTAGGCATAGCGACGTGTCGCAAATGCCCTCAAAGCTGCGCATGCAAATTACAAATTAGCTTTTAACAGATAACACAGCTGCTTGAATGCGGCCACGTTGTGTCTTAACAAAGACACGTAAACCTCGATGCTTCCGTCTCCAATGGCGGATGGCATTAAGACCAGCATCCCCTCCTCGCGAGTGTAGGTTGGCATGAACAAGAAGGGATTCCCACCGCCAAAATCGACGTCACGGAACGGGAACCTCAACCAGCTGTGCACCTCCAAGTTTGGGCTCATCACCCTCTCGTGCACCTCGGCCGTCGCCACCAGGCCCTCCTCCTTCACCTTCTCCGAGCTCGCGAAATCTATGAACGATCTGAAATATCCGTCGTCCAACCTCGTGATGCCCTCGCGGACGAGCGCCGCCGCGGACTGCAGTGGCTTGTTGACGAGGTCCCCCACCTTCGCGCGGGGAAACGCCCACAGCACCAGGTTGCCGAAGTATTCGCCCGGCACGCGGGGCTTCAGCCTCGCGCGGCCATCCACGGAGATGCGGACGTGGCTGGTGATGTGCTCGTCCAGCCCGCGAGCCTTGCTCACCACTCGCCATAAGTGCGCCATCAAGCTCTCAAACGTGTTGTAGCGCCGGTCGGCCCCGAGCGAGGCCATGACCTTGAGACTCTCCAGGAATTCTCTGGTGAAGTGCGCCTTGTGGATGACTATGTCGGCCGTCAGAGGGACGTTCTCGGTGTCGGACGCCTTCTTGGGGTTGAACTCCACCCCACGGTGCTCGTACTCGACGCAAGGTGGGTTGCGGGGGATGAAGGCGCCGCGGTCATGCAATGGGCGGGGATCCATCGGAAGGCCCCGTGTGGCCTTGCCCCACGCCACGAGGAAGTTGCTGGCGGCGTGGCCATCGGCGATCAGGTGATGCGACGTGATGCCCACCGTCAGTGTTCCACACGCGAACCTCGTCAGCTGCACCTGCAACAGCTCCTCCATGCCTTTGATGATCGGACTCAGCGGGACCAAGGCCGGCGACGGCCCGAGAAGGACGGTCGGGCCGAGCACGTCGTCCGACGACGCCTCGACGAACCGACTCCCGGCGTCATTGAGGAGGATGACGGGCTCACCCCAGGAGTCCTCGCCCAGCCGGCCAGCCCATTCCCGGTACTCGGACAGCGCCGTGGCGAGGCCCTTCTCGATGTCGGAGTTCGACGGCGTCGGCGGCCGGAACGCGTAGACGACGGCCACGTGGACGTCGTAACTGACCTTATCGAAGACACTGAGGGGAATGCAGAGATCGGCACAAGGCTGTTCCCCTTCATACGAAGGCTTGACCATCTTCGAGCTCTCCACTCTCAGCTTCCAGGCTGTGATCTGTTCCGTCATGGCTGCAGCTTGAAGATGAGCTTGCGGTGTCGAAGACCACAAAAGAGTTGAGCTTCATGATTTCCTCTCGTCGTACTTGTACTTTTTCCATTAAGCGTTTAAGGGGAATACACTGTTACATGTACGTAGTCAAAATAAATCTACATGACATGCTTTCTAATTTTGACATGTTCATCGTTTTTCTTTTTTCACACCATATATTTACATAATGTAATTTATCGATTTAATTGCAGCATTCTTTTAATTTATCGGATTTTAGTAAATAGAATACCGTCATCGATACTCTCTCAAGTTGGAGCACAAGTATTTAAGATGCCCAACTTGCATAGATAACAATAAATGTGTGACTAAGTGAAGACGGTATTGATTTGATTGAATCTTTTCTCTCACCACATGACAATTAATCTTAATATTTTATGTATCAACCTATAAAAGAATATTTTAAGTAAGTAAATTTACAAATGATTACTATCATAGTTTGTGGTTCGACAATCCCCCTATTAAGCATCACAAAACCCAATTAGTTTAGACCATTCTTGGTTGAAAAAATTAGTCTAATTTAAAACGCATGAGATATATTCGTGTGTTCATACGAAATCATACAAAAGAGTAAAAAAATTTGATTGAGGAACAAAATTAGTAAAGTTCATCAAACATCATAGTGAATTAATTCGATTGGTTTAGTCATAAAAAAAATTAAAATTAAAGTAAAAAAAAGAAGTCTATTTTTATTTTGTTAAAGATCAAATATCATAAATTTTACTAGAGCAAATCATAAATTTCATATATCGTATTCTTAAGATGGATTTTTGGCTTTTGGAATAGATAATATTGTTGAAGATGACACACTTGTGACAAAGTAATATCATTATGTTGCATTCCCAAATCAAGATTATCTTCTTCGTTGCCAAATTATGAAAGAGGTAAAGGTAATTTAAGGATTTAGTTATCTGGTTGACCGATAATATATTGATATAAAATAAAGACAAACAAAAGATATTTAGAATAATATCAGTTAATTGTATCTATTTTTAACAGGCGTGTAATTGTTGCCTTTAGTTGAAAAGTAGTTGCATCATCCGTGTTAAATTATTGAAAAGTATTTTTGCATCCTTTTTAATAATATTTTTAATTTTTAAAATTTATGATTAATAAATAATAATAATTGAATTATGATATTAGAATGATTAATTAATTTAATAAAAAAATTAATTTATTTAATTAGTGAGAGGAATAATATCAATAGTCAATCGTCAAATGACATGTGGCCTTCGCATTGTGTTTTTTATTTGTCTACTCATTTGGACAAGGGTTTAAAGTAGGCGCTTGTAGGTTATCCCCTCTTATCGCCTATGTAGATAAACTGCCAAAGAGAGGTTGGTAGAGGTTATCTCTTCGTAAAATATTTCATAGAATATTTTATCCCTTTATAACCAAATATAAATCTCATTTTAAATATAATGAAAAGGGGGATCACTTTTTGGTTACTCACGTCTACATTCACCTACCTTGGGTTACTAACTTGAGTATTACAGGAACTTGATTAGGAAACCTCTCTCGACCTTAGTTTTTAGGTAAAATAGTCTCTCATACGTTTCTATCTCGGAGGTACCTCGGACAATCCTACATACACGGGTCATAACCACATTGGGCTAACCAAGATGTTAATGATTTCTTCCCTTAATAGTTAGACATAATTTTGTTTTAAGAAATTATGTATGAACTTTTATGATTTATTAGTTTTAATTTTAAAATCATGAATTTATATTAGTTAATTTATAAAAATAAATAAATTTGAGATTAATTATTATTTTATAATATTTTACAGACATAACTTAGCCCATTTGACTATGTATGGTTTAACCCATGTGACTAACCATGACCCCGCCTATATGGTCAGGTATAACCCAACTCATGTGACTAAGCATGATTATCTTCGTACTTGATTCATTATTTTCTAGGAATCTTGTATTACTAGATTCAACTATCCTCATACTATGATTATGACAATAAAATATATATCCCTTTAAATTTTTTTAATAAATAATAAAATACTTAGAAATAATCATTTTTTTTTCATATGAATTAAAGACCCTTATTTCTGTAAGATAATCCTAAATATATAAATATCTTCAGTCTATCAGTTAATAATTTAAAAAAAGTTGATGAAATTGACTTACTAGTAATCTTATTTAAAATATACAAAATCATTCTTAGAGCTTCTCGTTACATTGATTTGAGTATTGAATAATAATGCATTATGCTCATAATTATATCCATAAGAGTGTGATTTTACTTTTCAGTAATCTTATTCTATTATTGCACTTCTGGTAAATTATACTAAGCACAAATATCCTACTTTTTCATATAATCTCAATGAGTTTATGAAACTATATTTCATCTCAATATGACAGAAACAATATCTTGATAATTATAGATAGGAATATAATTTTTTAGAATTATAGAAATATAGCATGTATCCTTTAGATTCATCTATTGAATCGTCTAGACATAAGCGATAAGTATCAATTGTTATTGTTTTTACTTTAAGATGATTCCTTGTAACAATAAATATTTTATTCTCTTTTGATTTTCATATTAAAATAAATCTCTATTATTGATAACATATGTTTAAGTATTAGAAAATATTTTTTGTAACATTCGATTTAAAACACATAAAGGTTAGACTTATACTCTTCTATTCAAATCAAACTTTATAGAGTTCTTTTTCACATGACCTTCCTGGTCACAGAAAAAGCATTTTCCTATAAATATTTTCTTTTTATAAGTTTATATAATATTTATAAACTAAGGTGATTTATGCATTTTTTTTGTTCTCGTTGTTACCTATTCCTTAAGTAATTTTTTTCTACTTTAATCTTAATTTTAATGTAGTAAATTTAAAATAAACCAAATGAAGAAAAAATAGAATTAAAAATAAATTATATGAAAAATAATTATAAAAAATTTTAATGCCAAAAATTAAAATAAAATAATAATATATCTCTAAATTTACGATATGTACCTTTCAATGTTGCTCAAAAAGCCTTTGTCTGATCTGTAAGTACACCATCGTCATATTCAAAATACATAGTGATGTCGATCTATAATGAGAACTAGATTCATCTTCTTCTCTATTTTTATCTTTCACATGACTACTATAAGTGATGAGTTTTAAGGATAAAGGAGATACGAGAGAAGATATATAATCTCTTATTAATTGGTTCACGTGACTAAAGGGAGATGAGAGAAAATCTATAATCTCTCAATCATGTCATGTATATGGACATCTATGTATCCGTGTATTCGTGTATATATATATATCCAATTATTATATATTATGTATTGTATGGTTAATCTCTAGGAGTTTTTGTTTATTTACAAGTGAGAGTAAAGGATGTAGGATAAGTAATTAGGAGAGTTCTTCCATCAAGATCATCTCTTAAGGTATTCTATCATAATTGGAGTTACTTTATATTGGTTGATAATCATAATTAGAGTCCAATTATATCTTACTTAATTAGATACTAACAACTTATTAATTCTTGTTTCCTTGTTCGTTCGAAAGCCCTTGCTTATCTATAGGAACGATAACTAAATTTTAGCCCATGGAGTGGGGTTAAAGCTTACATAAAGAAAGGCGAACACTACGCGGTTAAGGCTAAAGTTAGCGGGAAAGAAAGAAAGAAAGAAGGGTTTAAAAGCCCCGAACCCGAGCTTACAATAGCACTTGCTTTGCTTGTTCATTCTTGCACTGCCATTGCAACACATTCTTCTTCTTCTTTTTCTCTTGCCATTGCTTTCAACGTCATTTGATAAAGTCTAGCATTCATGATACGTTATTTTACGACAGTCGAGGTATTATTTTGATTATCATGTAGATTAGAGTCTAGCTTATTTCCATATTGATATTAAATTATCATGTAGATTAGGAAAAGCTTGATGAGCTTCGAGCTCTCCACTCTCATCTTCAAGGTTTTGATCTTGAAGAAACCCTCCTCCCAAGGGTTAATTAGAAACGCTTGCTATGTTCTTTTCCTAACCTTGTGATGCGAACGAAGCACGTCCGGAAGACCTCTCATATCTCAGCTACTACCGTCAAAGTAGAGACGCTTAAATAGGCATTCAGATCTCCGGTAGTACCGTCAAAAAGTAGAGATAGCTTTCCAATGTTTACATATACAGATTATTTACAGCCTAAATATACATAAATACATAAAAGTTACAACACATCATGATAGCATATATAATTATCAATATCTAATTAATCTTTAGAAGGCAATGTAAAGATTCATGTATAGTCTAAACATACATAAATGATAAATATTCTCACATATAATATTATATATTTATCATATATATAACACATCGTTGGGCTGAGCCACACCTAATCGATGAATGGCTGCATGATTATTTTGATCTCATGGATTCATCTTGCCTGGTTACATATTCTTGACCGTCGTTGTATCGAGTGATCGCTAAGCTATACCAATCTTGATCATGTGTGGTCATTGAGTTAGATAATGCTTAGTCGCTAGGTTGAGTTAAGCATGACCACTAAGCTGGGTTGAACCGAGTATTTCTTTTTATTTATTTATTTTTACTTCTAAAACATGCATCTTAAACATACCAGTCAGTCACTTTGGCTTCTCAAGCCAAAGTCCCCATCGAAATCTAATTGTAGCTGCTAATTCGAAGACTATTGAGCTTTAGAATATTCAGTCTTATATATGAAAGATCCAGTCATGTAAAAACTAATATGCTGATACTCGAAACCTAAGCAAGTCAATTCATCCATGGGATCCATCATGACTGCAAAATTCTGGAGGTGACATGAGGAAGTAGAAGACAAAAAAATTGCTATCCAATTAGCAACCCTATTATATTTTCTATATGCATGTGAGCTTTTTTGACTGGATCAAAACACTTTAATTGAACTCCAATATCTCTAACTATGTGACTATATAATTGAGATAAGAGTCTTTTAGAGCCTGTAATCAACTTCATACCTTTACCTTTCTCTCCATTTAACGTACAAAAACCTTGTCTTTAGAAAACACTTTTTAACATACTTAAAACATGCCACTTAGTATTAGTACAGCTTTGAAGTCAACGTCGCCAAGGTTGACGGGTTTGACACGAGATGTGTACATCCGCTAGAGACAGATCTTATCATCCATCTTTTGGAGATGCAAGATTACTTTTACAAATAGATTTTGCAGCGGATCCTTTCCGCCATGGGTTGAATCAAATTGCGCAGTACTAATTCCACCCATTTGTGGTTACATATTATTGTACCTTCTTTTCCATTGGATCGAAGGCAGTTGTGGCCCATGTATGATGTATTTATGTCCAATTCGGAAGGGGATCTTCTCAAAAAGAAAAAGATTAGAAACTTCCTGCAATTAAAGTCCCGTAAAAACGTGATCGAATGAAACGTCTTTGAGGTGTGCCCCCAACCCAAACGCTCCGCCCGCCACCCGCACCGCATGCCCATGGCCTCCCTCGCCCTCGCCCGCCTGTCTCACCTGCCGCCGGCCCGGCAGCGGGCCCCGGAGAGCATTGCTCCCCGTGACACATCCTTCCGCCTCCACTGCCAGTCCCCGAAGCCCCTCGCCGGTGGTCGAACAGGCCCTCTCCTGGCTCCCGCCGCTGTATCCTCCTCCTCATTCTCTCCCGCGGCCCTGACGGCCGCCCCCACTTCCACTTCCTTGATGCTCAAGAGGGTCTCAGTGGATTCGCTGCAGTACGAAAGCGGTTATCTTGGAGGCATCTCGGAGAAGACCAAGCCGTCGCCGGCGGATGCGGCCGACGAAGTTCAAAACGGGGTTCTGAATCCGATGGAGTACCTGACCAACATTCTTTCCTCGCGGGTTTATGATGTGGCGATTGAGTCGCCGCTGCAGCTAGCGCCGAAGCTGTCGGCGAGGCTTGGGGTCGATCTCTGGCTAAAGAGAGAGGACTTGCAACCGGTAATTGTTGTGGAAATCTTCTTTTATTTGATCAAAATTGCTTAAAGAGATGCTTGCTTTTCCATTTGATGTCTTGCATTTGCGCTGTTATTGTGGTTAATGCATTGAAGTCTCCAACATTCCTCCCCTTGTGCGGGTTTGGGAAATCGTCTAAGGGCACATATATCAAGTTAATTTTTGCACCTATTGCTCTTTTTTGTGGGAAAAATTCAGAGAAGAAATGTTTCTTGTTTTTTTCACTAGATAATGTAACTCTTTTAGTTTCACATTAACTAGTAACGCATTGTTATATGATGCAAAACAACTATACTCTTCCTTTTTCCAACAAACGCCAAAAAAGTCTATTTTTCATTTCTAATAAAGAAACTAAATACAGGGATAGGGAGCAATTAAAAGAGTTAACTTAACCAATCTCTCCTGACAGTGATTGCCAAATTATTACATAGTGAAATTGATGCACGCACACTACAAGGAAAACGACATTGCAATTACTGCTGCTAAAGATACATGAGTTAAGCTCTATCCGAATAAACCTGCATCATATCATGCAAAAAATTTTCAGTTGCCCGTTTTCAAAATCTAAATCAACCTTAGAAAGATTCAAATTATACACATTGTTTGTTTTTGGTTAGTTTGATGTATTTGTGATGATATGTAATAAATATTTTAGTTTCTTGCTAGTGACTATTAGTGATCTAGTATGCAGGTGTTCTCCTTCAAGTTGCGAGGAGCTTACAATATGATGGCTAAGCTTACAAAGGAGCAGTTGGACAGGGGTGTTATCTGCTCATCTGCTGGAAACCATGCCCAAGGAGTTGCTTTAGCTGCTCAGAGGCTAGGTTGTGATGCAGTGATTGTAATGCCAGTGACAACACCAGAAATCAAGGTTCCTAAGTGTCTGAAACAATCACTTTTTTGACAATGTGTATTCAGTTAAGAAAAAAGAATCATGCTTCATGCGCTCAGTACCTTGTTTTCTTACCTTGACAATATAATTTCAGTGGCGATCGGTTGAGAGGTTAGGTGCGACAGTTGTCCTTAAGGGGGACTCATATGATGAAGCACAGTCATACGCTAAGCAACGTGGAGAGCAGGAGGGTCGCACATTTGTGCCACCTTTTGATCATCCAGATGTTATTACAGGTCAAGGAACTATTGGTATGGAAATTATTCGCCAGCTGAGTGGTCCATTACATGCAATCTTTGTACCAGTTGGAGGTGGTGGATTAATAGCAGGGATTGCTGCTTATGTAAAACGGGTTCGCCCAGAGGTTTGTTCATGGCAGTATCTGCTCTTATCCTTCATTTCATTTTTCCTCAAGTTTATTGGAAGCACCTATTGGTGGTTAACAATTAAAGATGTAATTTTCCTTTTAGCATCATATATATATATATATATATATATATATATATATATATATATATATATATATATATACATATACATACATATATATACATATATGTTTGCACCAGATCTTTCTTGGTTGTGGAGCTCAACGGATCTCCTTATTGGAGAATATGTTATTGTAACTCATGATTACTGATCAGAAGCATTTGGGGATGTTTTTTGTGTTTCTGCTTCTGATGAACCTTTTATGTAAAAATAACATTTACAGAAACTGGAAAAGATGTATAGCTCATACTCTGATTGTCCCTTGTCATTTCTGTATACAAGGATGACAACTTTATAAAAGAACACCCCGAAACTAGTATTATATTGCTTCATGATCTATTTCTTTTTTGCTTTCCTAATTATCCCTTCCAAATTGAGTTACCAAGCAACTTTTTTTGCATGAGAAGTCCTGTAATAAAATTGTAAAATTTCTTTGTGTAAGCCATGCAACTGCATGAAACTTAGGTTCTTAAGTAATGGACATCAATATTAGTTTGAATGTGATATATTTCTTAAGATACATTTTTTAATAGGTATAAATGCGTATTGATGTTTAAGTGCTGTAAATTCAATTTTTGTATCTGTTGAATCTACACTTTTTTTACTGCATTTCAAAATGCACCATTAGCAAAAACAAAATAAAATTAGTGACTTAAAGAGCTCTCTGATTCCAATCAGTGATCCTTCTGGAAATCTGTTCACTCAATTAATCATTCTCTACAGGTAAAGGTCATCGGAGTAGAACCCTCTGATGCAAATGCAATGGCATTGTCTCTGTATCATGGGCAGAGGATTATGCTAGAACAAGTGGGAGGATTTGCGGATGGTGTGGCTGTAAAAGTGGTTGGGGAAGAGACATTTTGCCTCTGCAGGGAACTTGTCGACGGAGTGGTTCTTGTTAGTCGTGATGCTATTTGTGCATCTATAAAGGTGAAATTATATCCATTGTCCTTTTCTCTGTGGTTTGTTGTTTTACTTAAACTGAGGCTAATATTACACATGATTTCCTCCCAATGATATCTGAGTCAGCCCATGAAAGGGCATATACCAGCTGTAGTTATGAGTCTTTCTAGCATAATTATTGTGATGTTAATGTGATATGCGACTAACAATAATTAAATAAACCAATAAGGAGAGATGAATCATGTAACCTTCTATTACAAAAAGCCATGAAATTTCTTTGATGTCTTCTTAACAGGTGGAAGGCTCTGCATTGAAGTATTGGAATTCAAGGGTTTGACATGTTTGTTTGTAGATAATCACATGCTCTATATATATGTATATTTTGTCAAACACAGACACTTGTATTGTCTTAGAAAAGAACATTTAAGAATGCTATAATCTTTTATTTCATCCAATCATTTCTTTAATTTGCATACAACAATTTTTATAGAAGCATAGGGGATTTGAATATTAATTGGAGGTGATGCAATATCTATTTCAAATAATAGAAGATCATTAATTTGAATACTAAGAATTATGACTCCTTTGAAGCTTTCAGACCATGGAGATTTTAAAGTGGATTTGTCATGGTTTATGTCAAGGTATGCAATATCGTACCGTAACGGTGTTTCGAGATTGACTCAGTACGGTACGGTACCGTATACCGCTCGGTACATCAGGACGTACCGAGTGGTACATCAAGGCGTACCAAATAATTTTAAATATTTTTTCTCATACTGTAGCACTGTAGCACATTCCGATTGGTAGCGGGCAGTCCACGTACCGGTATGTCGTCGGACTGGTATGTACCGCCCGTACCGGACGGTTCTATTCGAAATTGCATACCATGGTTTATGTAAGATCCCTACTATTGAGCTCAAAATATTATGAATGAGAACATTCTGTCTTTCACCCAATTATTTGGGGCTGGCATATGGATTTCCCTGCCATTAAGTTCTATTAAGGTTGGAATCAATGTCAACTCAAAGTGATATCATATTCCCTCTTTTATTGCCCAGAACAAGACAATGTCTTCTTGCTCTAACACTATAGTTCTTGGCATCTCTAAGATAAAATGACTCACCTCATGTGTCTAACTTACCATAAATGATTTCACTTATTTTCCATAATTATTGGTGATCTAAAATTTTGAGAATATAACCATTTTCTGTTCTGACTTTTGGTGACACTAGACTTCCATTTATTCTCATGTCTATGTACAAAATATTTAGCAAGTTATTTTGTGGAAACACAATACTGTGATTACAAAATTACGGATAACCTTGTAACAGAACACTGTAGATGCTGCTATCTATGTTATTGTATCGACTTTAGCTTTATGCTTTGTACTTTGTATATTCATGTATCTCCTCTCCTACTAAACAATATATCTCAGAAAATTTAACTTTACTCGGTGAATCTTTCCTACACATAATTTGGCTATATCCTCATTTCTTCTCATCACAACATCATGATTCTTGCTCTTTCTAAAAGTCTGTTTTAACGCTTTTCTATTTAGTTATAATTTATTATTTGCCTGCCGACTCTCGTCAATCAGGAGCCTGCTAGAATTGATGAAGGCATCTTATGATATTTAGAGACACACAGAGGTCCAAAAGACCTTACTTAAATGCAGAGTGCTCTATGATTAACATTCTGGGACAATTATGATATGTTCCTTGTATTTTTTGGTTCACAAAAAAGCAAGAGATCATAAAAAGGACTAAAACGAGGTGGTTGGTGTAGTTGCTCTTTGATGTTCATGGCTGACAAATAAGTTCTGTTGGTAATTTATTTGGGAAATGACGCATATAATTGTTTCACAATGTTTTCCATCTGTGATAACATTTTAAAATAATGTTGTTTTGAGCTTTTTGAATTCTTGAATCATTAGCTTCTTGTAAAAAATTGTTTTCATACATTTTTGGTGTTATAAAATGTAATATCAGAATTAAAGAATATTAATGTTTGATTTGGAAAATCTATATTCAATTCAGGATATGTTTGAGGAGAAAAGAAGCATACTAGAACCAGCTGGTGCTCTTGCTCTAGCTGGTGCTGAAGCCTACTGCAGATACTATGGCTTGAAAGATGAAACAATCGTCGCAATAACTAGTGGGGCAAACATGAACTTTGACAGGCTGAGGTTGGTAACTGAACTTGCTGATGTTGGCCGGAAACGGGAGGCTGTTCTGGCGACTATTCTACCAGAGGAGCGAGGGAGTTTTAAGAAATTCTGTAAACTGGTATTTTTGAGGTTTATTTTGTTGGCTTTTTCTTTCAAGATAGAGATTCGGATTCTGATTCATAAAATCACCTTGCAGGTTGGCCCTATGAATATTACAGAATTTAAGTACAGATTTGATTCACGTAAAGACAACGCTCTTGTTCTATATAGGCAAGTTCTGCATTGATGCTCGTATGAACAAACCTGTAACTGATTACTTCACATAAGAACACATTGCAACTTATTTTCCCTTTTCTATGCACATTTTATGAAATTTCTTTTACTATGTTAAACTTCCTCTTGTTTGGTATCATTACAATTGGTGATCATAGCTTTTTGGCAATTTTCTACTGCAGTGTTGGTGTTCATACTGATTCTGAACTTGCGGCAATGGTTCATCAAATGGAACATGCTCAACTCAAAACTTTTAACCTCACCAATGATGACTTGGCAAAGGATCATCTACGGTACTTTGTATGTATCTTACGTTGTCATGCCAATACTTTGGTGTCTACCATGTGATTTGAGATTAGAAATTGATCAACTAAATTTGCTGTGAATTTATACATGTTTTTGACATTAATAGATTTTCCATCAAATGTTGTTATCTGGTCCATCCTGTTGCCTTCATCCAGATCTTTACTGTAACATCTTGCTACATGGTTTTGGCTTATTTGTGAGATGTATACTGGGATTAAGGCCTGCAATTGATTGACAAACTTCTCATATGATGTTACTGTTTCTGACACTAAATGCATATGGTGATTTCGACATGATTGTTTGTTATGTAAATTAACAAGTCTCTGCATTTGATATCAATTTCCCTAAGATGTAAAAGATTTGTGTCGTGTCTTTATTATTTACAAAGCATGTTTAGTATGTGTATGTAAAACTATACAAAAGTATGTTTACTTTGTGCATGTAACAACTACATGCGTTTTAAATGTCAAGTGACATCGTCTACATGTCTTTTCATAGTAAATAAATAGCCTCATTTAGAGAGTCATGAACCTTCTTCAACTCTACAAGCAGTTGGTGTATGACCTCCCCAAATCATAGTTCATATTCAGTTTTCTGTATCAACTATTGCAAGTTTGATTCACCATATTGGTAGTAATCAGTGATTCTTTCTCTTGTCCCTACCCTCTCTCTTCTCTTCCTCTTTTTTCTCCTTGGTTCTCTTCCTTCCTTTCTCCATTCTTCCTACCCACTCTTCCACTTTCCTTTGTTTTCTTGGAATCCACTCTGTTGCTTTTGATTTGGAAAACCAGTTAATTTCATCCGCCACATATTTAAGTCAATTGAGAGGAACTTTTAAGTTCCATGCACAGAGAAGTAACCACCCTTCTCATCTCTGAAAAGAAGTATTATCCTTATCAGGCTTATCTAAGGTGTGTGGATTTGAGAGTGCAGTGCATATGAGATTTTGAACGTGTGTGAGATAAGCAAAATGACTTAAAATATTGAGTGTTTTATGGTCTATGAGCATGTATAGATGAGAAATATGGCAGTCATGTGTCAATTAATTAAGAGAGTATAGATAAGAGTGTTTCAACAGTATCCAAAATTCGGTATCAGGGCAATGCCAACACATCAGAGTCCATGCTCAACAAATACTGAAAGGGACTAATTAAGTAGCTTGGCTGTTGATCTCTAGCAAGTTATCTCGTAAGAGGTGCTCTTATATCCCTATGCATATATTCATTGTTTTACTATAAATATGTGTCATTTTTAACTTTGATTTCGTTTCAGATGGGAGGGCGATCAAATGTTGAAGATGAATTGCTTTGCCGGTTTGTCTTCCCTGAGAGACCAGGTGCACTGATGAAATTCCTGGACTCCTTTAGTCCACGTTGGAACATCAGCCTCTTCCATTATCGAGCACAAGTATGCTACTTCGCATCGTCTGGATTTTTTTTCTTCATTATACATTTCATTGTGGCATAACATCTGTGTCATTGCAATGGTATGGCTCTTCCAAGATAGACTTGTCCAAAAACATGGGTTCAACTGTGTATTTAAAGATCAGAACAAATTCTTCTTTTTGGTTTGGTTATTTCTTGTTTCTCTAGTTACTAAGAAAGGAAACACTATATTCATATCTTATATCTTCTGGTTTCTATATTTGGTAGGGTGAGACCGGTGCAAACGTGTTGGTCGGAATCCAAGTTCCAAAGGAGGAGACAGAAGAATTCAAGAATCGAGCTCAGAATCTCGGATACGAGTATGCATACGAGATGAACAATGCAGCCTATCGGCTGTTAATGCAATGAGTATTGATAAGTTAAATGTCTCAGCCATTTCTTGTTGACTGTGGAAGAGTCTAGTGAAGGCTGAGGATGAACCCTAGTCCCTTAAAGTTCTTTCTATTGTTAGCTATTGGGGTCTTTTTTGTCTCCTGAAGTATTGGCCCTTAACTGATGTAGTTCTATAGATGGTGATGATGACATGTTCACCAAATATGTCTTCATCTGAATCTTCAATGAATTTTGTTTTACCAACGTATTGGTCAATTTAATGTTGGCTATGTTGCAGTTAGACAAAGAAGTATTAGTTAAATCTACATTTGTTTTGACCTAAGTTTACTATAATTGGTGATGTCCAAATTAATTCGACTCGGTACGGTTCTATATGCATAGGATATCTGACATGGCAGAACTAGAGACATGTTGGCATGTCGATATGTACGATACATACGATACGAAGACAAAGGTCAGATGGAGTTCCTCACGAGATCCGATGGAGTTCCTTCACGAGATCCGATGGAGTAGTTCCTTCACGAGATCCGATGGAGTAGTTCCTTCACGAGATCCGACGGAGTTCCTTGTAAGATCCTACTGCTTTAGTGTAGTTCCTGTTATAGCTGTTTACGCTCTCTCTCTCTCTCTAAAGCCCAAATAAAATCCATGGGCCGATCCAAGGCCGAAAACATCAATCCAGCAGAGGAAGAGAGCCGCGTAGGGATGGACTTGCTGTCGCATGCACGTCCACGAATTTTGCAGTCAAGGGAAGAGGAGGTCGGAGCCGAAGTTACTGGCTCTCGTTGCCCCCATTCCATCTTCCTCTGTCAGATTCCTTGCGACCTGTGACGGCGACATCCTCGAGGATTCCCTGAACTCTCCGGAAGAGTAGAGGAGTACAAGACGGCTTCTTCTTTCCCTCCCATGCGTCTTGCTGCCTTCCATGGCGGTTGCCGCTTCTTCCTCTTCTTCATCGCCTTCTCTTATCATCGTTTTCCTAGATTTGCCTCGTCTCCTCCGCCAGAACCACCCTTCTGCTTCTCAGTCTCCTTTGCTCTGCCCTCCTGCTAAGAATCCGTCAAGAAGCGCAAGGAGGACCAAGCTTCTCGTCCCTGCTGCCGCCTTCAGCCCCCTGCTCCCGTCGCTGAGACGGAAACTAACACCGCCGCCGTCGAGGTCGTTGGCTGATGACCGAAGTGGCGACGACGGCGCGCCGGTCGTGGAGTCTGTGGCGGATGGCGTCGACAACGGCTCGAGCCGCGCGGTCGGTATCGGTGCTCGTCCGGGGTCGCCACGACCGCAGAGGAGTGCGGGCTCTGCGGATTCGATCTCGTTGGGCATCAAAGAGCCTGTCTATGAGGTAAATCCGAGTCAAATATGCCTCCTTGTCGGACAAAGATGTTGATACTTCATACTGCGACAAGCGATCGACATTATTGTGTTTAGATTTAGAAAACACACCAAGTCAATGGGTTTTATGATTTACTTGGAAACCTGTCCAGTTAAACTACCCAAACACATTCTGCTGTGTCCACTAAATCTAGTCAAGTCAAATTCGATCACAATCTGTGTCGGTTGCATGTAGTTCTCCCGTGGTTCAAATACAAAATTTGCACACATGTATCCAAACGAGTTTAATGTTTTTGTTTATCCATATAAAATGAGTTTCCAGTTTCATATCAAGTTTTGAAGTGGTAAGTCAAAACTGTGTAAAGCTAGGGCCATCAATGGGCAGTTCAGAATCATAGGATCTCATATGACTGGATCAATGTACCTAAGGAAACAATCTAACAGACTGTAGCCACTTATAGTGCATGAATCTTCTTTTGCAGGAGCCACATACACAATATTAATGTATTTCTCTCTAGGATGCATTTATGCAACCAAATTAGTTGCTGATATAAAAAAAAATCCAAGTTGATGTTCTACACTTTGAAATTGCTTAAAACCAGACGTCACTATTTGTTTTTAAGGTTGGGAGTATCTCGAAGAGTTAAAGTCGGATTATATGCTCTATATTTTTAAATGAAGATCAGTGACATGGATCCCTCGTTAATGTTTTTTAGGTAAATTTTGGAACTCTAACTTCTATTGCTTGTTTTGCTTGCATTTATTACATCCATGATGGTTCTCACAGCACATCTGATGCAATATATTAGTTTTAATTGCTTGAATGATAAATTATGGTTCCTGTTTATATAATTTATTGTAATAAAAATCATCAAATACACCATGAATTGCGAGTCATTTAGAATCTAGTGAATACATTATGTATACACGGTCATTTATATAACAAGACTGCTGTCCACTCTAAGAATTTTACTATCATCTCATTACTTATAAAACACGATTTGCTTCATTACTTAACATGTCATGAGGTTTGTGCCTTTGTATGTGCTTCTTTTGAGTTGCATTCTGTTGGTCCACGCCTGCTTATAGGCAATGCATTTGGTTAATTTTTTTTATTATCATTCCACAGAGTTAAATATAAAAGTGATGACCTAATTCATCTGGAACATGCATTTTTTATGTTTCTACTCTTAAGTGGTGTTGGATCTTAGGTGATCGAAGTAAAATCAGATGGGACAATGTACACGAAAAAGATCAATAGGAGACAACTCTTGAAGTCAAGTGGTATGTGCCAAGTAGTACTAAACTCTCTCTCTCTCTCTCTCTCTCATGCATAAGCACATGCACATTCACACTTTTTCCTCCACTGTGTCACTTCTCCTTGTCAACAATACTGACCATACAACACTTTTGTTTTAGGCCATGTTTTTCAAGCTATGATTATTTTTTTGAATGGGTTGAATTTGGACTTTGTCACTTCCCTTTAGGCATCCAAGAATGACTTAATCTGAAGTCCAAAATGATAAACTTCATGTATTAAAGAAACAAATCCTAATAATTCTTTCACCTCATTGATGCTTCATAATGAACAATTTTGATTACTAGGGAAGTTGTAGATTTTGTGAAATCGATGCTTCCATTTTGCAAAGTGTTCCAATCTCTATTCTCCATCTTAGTGTATCCTATACTTGAGTACTTTTCTAGCATTTTTTTGTCTAGGAAAATATTGAAGTTCATGCCTCAAGGCTGCAATTATGTCTTAAATAAATTATTATGTCTATTTCTTCAGGATCCCATCATGTCTTTCTTATGTGATAATTTTTTCTCCTACAACTTTAGGTCTTCGCCCGAGGGATGTCAGGAGTGTCGACCCATCATTATGGTTGATGAATTCAATGCCTTCTTTGCTGGTAAATGTAGAAATTGTGTATTGCTATCATAATGTTAAGATGTTATATGATTCCCTTCTGTGTTTTTAACATGTTTATGTTTTTAGTAGTCAGATATTCTATGTTATTTCTTTCTAATTTGGCATGTTTTTTCCATTATCCCAGTTATCTTTTAGAATATTTTGGACCCACTCTTCATGTTATCAATATTTAATGTTATGCATTGTTAACATTGTTTCTAGATTTACTGCAATATGAAGCATGACCATTAATTTGTAGCTGCTACTTGCAAGATTAAAGTGTTCTCTTAGACATCTGAGCTTTGTTGTTGAACACTTGAACCCATTGGTTTGCATTTCCATTAAAGCTATAAAAGATGTATTTTATACTTATTTCCATAACAAATTACTATATTTTTATATCTACATGACATAATACAAGCTAACATGAACTACTGATATTCTTGACAAATGGCAGGAAGCTCACAAACAGTTGGGACTTGACAGGAGAGAAAAAAATGGTTAAAAATTGCTTACAATAATTAAATTGACCGTGATTAATTGTTATTTTTGTGTGTCTGACAAGGTGCCAATTTCAACTGCATTCTGTCTTACTTTACACCTTGGATATGTTCAGTAATTACACGTGGAGAACAGTTGAATGTAGTCCCACTCATGCCCTTGCTAGAGTGGGAATATATAAGGATAGATGGAGAATATTTGTGAATATTTAAGGGTAGCTAGAGAATCATTTGCATTCATGAACAGTTAAGAGTAGACTCAACCAAAGCTAACATGTAGAAAGCCTTTATAGTGTTGAGTTGTTTAAGAGAGAGGGTTGAGCCTTGTTGTTTCTTCTTGACCTAGGTGATTAGGTTCCAGACATGGAAATAGCCCCACTGCATGTAGGGGTAAGGCTACATAAATTGATCCTCCCCCTATCCATTTTGGCACAAGCCTTATGCGCTCGGCCAACCCTTACTTTACATGTTCAAGAAAGACCGAAAAATTTCTCTCACCATGAAGTGAGTCAATTCAGATTAGTGATGTGAGAAGGGCTACATGCAGACCTAAGAAACTTTGTTAGAAACAATAAAAAATGATTTGTCTTGATGTTGTTGCTGTCAAGGAATCAAACACTAGTCAGACCAATACATGTCGACCTGTATTTACCAGTGTAATCAACAAATGGTATTAGACACCGTAGGTCCATACTGACAGTATTTAGTCTTTTTTCCTTTTTTTCCAGTGACATCGGGCAATACGTGTTGGTATATAGCTCAGTATACAGATACAATTTTTATCCAACCTGTTACTGAAGGCAGTATTGGATCAAGATTCAAATAATTGGTTATAGTTGATCTAGTTTAAATTCTGAACCAACATTGTCTCGAGTCTGCCATTTTCAGAACTACATTGTGGTATAGGATTTTTGACTGAAATTAAGTGATTTTCACTAGAAGGAATGACTATATTCACCTAAGCTTAACAGATCTGCATTCAAACAAATAATTTAATCTGCATTTATCTTTGTTGATCTGTTTTTCAATGTTTTTTATTTTTACTAGTGAACTGTTGCTTTTGAATTCCTGGTTCAGAATGTTCTCTCTCTGAAACTATATTACAATTTAGCAATGAGAAATGCGTGCAACTGTTATATGTTTTTTCCAATTTTGTTCTGCAGATGAAAAGCTTTTGATGTACATTGTCTTGTTCTCAATGATCCAAGTAGTGTATTACTTTACTTCGCCTGTTCTTTTGATGTAGAATATTTTCATATATGCAATTAAAATATAAAGTGGCAATAGTTTTTGTTTTGCATTTTCTGGCACTTTCTCAAAATAAATGGCATGTTTTCTTATATATTGTAGGTAAGGGAGCAGGCTATATTGTTGAACCTTGGTACTTTACGAGCGATTGCTATGCATGAATGTGTTCTTATATTTGATTACAACCGGTAAATACTTATGATGCATTGAGAATATTTGCTTTTTATTTATTTTTACTCTGATAAGTAATCTATTTTCTTGACAAATACAGAAAAGGTGGCAAAGCCTTTCTGAAGTCATTGTTGCCTCGCTTGAATCCTAGAAACATGAATGTAGGTTGTGCCATGCCTTTTGCACTTGAGGTACTTTATGGTCTTGAAAATTCTTCTATTTGCATCTTTTACTGAACAAATATTGAAACACAATTCTGATTTCATGCCATGTAGTTTACTTAAATAATGATGGATGCTAAATTCTGAGTTTTGATTGTCCAAAGTTACTTGGCAAAGATTTCTTATAATTTGGTTTCTGAACTCTCTGTTTTCTTCAATTATCTGTTGTCTTCAAGTCCCAAAGATTTCTAGGGATAGTGATATAAAGTTTAGATGTCACTAAGTACTAACATCAGAGGCTTACAGTGTTTAGATAAGCAATTTATTTATAAGCTCGAGAGACTGAGGCTTTATATGTGTTATTGTTTAATTTCCTGAATTGGAATTTTCCTATTTTATCAATGTTCACACTTTCTGTAGAGAAGCTACAGGCCTATAACTGCTATAAAGAAGTCTTCCATGATCCATGATATGATGATCTAGACCCTAGAATTCAGATCTGAGAGATCTGTTGACTCTGTTCAGCCTATTCAACTATAAAAAGGCAGCTAAAATGAAATATTGGGAGAAAGAAGGAAGGTAGGGTAGAAGGAAGAAGTACAGGGAGTCAAAGAAAATAAAAAAAAAGAGGGAAAAGAAAGATAAGGTTTATCAGTCAGAACTCAGAAGTATTATTTATTCCTAGAATAACTCAAGCTTAACTCATGTAAAAAATTTTGTTAAATATTTTTTTCTCCTTAATTCAAATTATTCACTTGGAGCTGCTCCTTCTCCCTTCAACGTAATAGGTTCTTATTTGGAGTTCTTTAAAGGGACACTGGGGCTGCAAACAGTGACCAGCATGGATCATTGTGTAGGCTCTTGTTTGGAGTTCTCTCTCTCTCTCTCTCTCTCTGTCCTTTCCTCTTTTGCCTACTACCCCATCCTGCCACATTGCTGCTGCTTCCTATTCCTCCTTGATCGGGTCTTTGTGGTCCCTTTTTGTCATTATTTCACTTTCTTTCAATGTTAGAAACCAGTCGTGCCTGAGGATTCATCTCCATGAATTTTGTGTTTTATGTAGGTTGTTGAAGCTGCATTATTGTCTCGAATACAACGATTGGAGCAGAAATTAATGGAGGTTGAACCTCGTGTGAGTAAGCATATTGAGTATATTGTATCTCACTATCTCTACTATTGAAAGTACTCTCTTAGGGGAACTGAACTTAGATACGAATGATGCATGTCATGAAATTTATGTATGCTTGTTTATATTTTTATTTGTTGTTTGAACTGACTGCCTAAATAATTTTGATAGCATGTCATTTGTGTTTAGACCTTAATACTTTTATCTCCAAGAACTATGGTCTCAAAGATTCTGTATTGTAAGAACCACATCATGGAATTGGAGCATTAAACAGAACCCTTTCTTTAGGGTATGATATCATATTATCTCTTCTAACCCTTTTCTTGTCTAGCTTTTTCTGGAATGTATTTCGAATTTTGGTAGTGAAGCATCAATCATTGATTTACAGTATTGTCAATTCAAATTGTAGAATTAATTATGATTTTGAAGTAGCGTCTAGGTTGTTTAGAGACTAAAAAGCAAGAAGGTTTATACATCATATTAAAATGACCAAAAAATTGAAAGCATATTTCTTGACTCTTCACTAGACTTTTAATTGATTCTTACATCTAATCTTCTCTAAAAGGAAAAGCATGAGTTATGCTGGATTGGGGGAATGAGTGTTTGACAGTTTATAGTCTTACCCTTAAAATTAGAGTGGTTGTTCCATGAGTCGAACACTGATCACCTAGGATGCTAAGGAGTATTTTACTGGTGTACCAAGGCTTGCCCTCATGTTTGATCTTCTCCAACCAACATATATTTTCATTTAAACAAGCTTTACAATTTCAGTGGTTGCTTCCATGTTTACCAAGGCAATCGTCCTATCAGTTTATAACTTCATAACATTGTCTACTGTTTAAATGCTAAAGTAACTCTTCATAAGCAACTCTATACAATTTATAGAAGAATAATGTCCTCTCCCTTATTTCTTTAGTAACTGCACATCTGAAGAAGTGATGTTTCTGATCTTCTATACTGCTTTGATAATTTAGTTTGCCGAACTGTCCATTTCGTCATGAGCCTATTTGCATAGCCAATCACTTATATGTTTGGGAATTCTCCTCTTACACTAAACCATCTTACATCACCAAACTCTTGTCACTTTTTGTTTAAAACATCCTTTAATACTAAAACCTTTTCGTATACAGTATAGTCCACTGCCTTATATCTGAAGGTCAGGAATTAGTATGTACCTTTGTCTTAATAGTGGGTATTGATTAGTACTCTTTGTAATATTTGGTTTAGTATGAACAGAGAGTACAAACTACAAAGTATCTTATATCATTCTTTAGAGGATTTTGTCACCTGAAGAACAAGAGGAAGATCCAGTTCTGAAGCTTATATAGGGGCTTTTCTTGTAACTTTTTCTCTACAAGCATTACATTGTTTGCAGAGATCCTCATTAGTTCTTGTTTTTTATGGTTTTCTTGTGAGATTCCTATTTAACCATCTACTGGTTATTGCTACTTTGGTTAGGATCATGTGGATTCAATCTTGGGCATGTAGATACCTAGTCTCCTAACCTTCTACAAGGGAGGTATTCGGGTTCATGATGCTGATCCAGTTTTAACTTTACCTTCCAAAAGGGAAACTAAATGAATTTGTAGGATTCAAGACATGGTATTCTTAAAGGACATATTACATGTAAATCTATCTTGTTGATTATTAAGTATCTAAGAAAAGGATGTAGAATTTACAGCTAGTTTCCAGTTTCAAGGTAATTAACTTCCATTTCATTTTGTTAACCCAATACATCATTTTCATGATAATGTATCATTTATCTAGAAAAAAACATATACTGTTAGCCTTTAACTAATGTATAATTAGATGTCCAACTAAGTGTTATATATATGGAATCTCTTGATAATGAACATCATCTGTTCTCACCCTTGTTCTTCTTGCATTGTATCTTTTTCTTGAACCGCATAATGTATGATTGTATTCCACAGTGACACATTTTTGTATCAACATTTGTAATCATGTTTAAATAAATGGCTTGAGTAAATACTTTTCTCTTACATTCCAGGTGGCTTCATTACTTGAAGTTCTGCCCAATAGATTAACAGCTGATGTATTGGAGCAGCTTCGTCTTAGTAAACAGACCTTGGTATTGTATAATAAATATCTATAATTTTTACTGTCTCACATATTTTGGTCCTATACGATTTAAATTGATCACTGTTTTCATGTTTTAAAGGTTGAGCTAGGCTCAAAGGCGGGAGCTCTAAAACAGATGCTGCTCGATCTTCTTGACGATCCCCATGAAATTCGCCGCATTTGTATAATGGGTCGCAACTGTACAGTTCGGCGTGGAACCAGTTACATGGAATGTTCCATTCCATTAGACAGGCAGATTGCTGAAGGTATACAATTTGTTATTGTATTTTTCTTTCCTTTCTGAAATATCTTTATACACTACTCCTTTTGTACATTTAGTCGATCGGTCCAATTGGAATTAGGTACCAGTTGCTACATGAGCCTGAATAAATTTTGCAAAATATGTTTTGACATGTGTATTTAAAAGTAAATACTAACTTCCATTTTTCTGTGCATACAACCATGGTTATGTGAATGATTAAGTACTTTGTAGCTCAAATTAGATGACTGATGCTAGATAAGCATACCACAATATGCCATGTGCCATTTGCAATAAAGTATAAAGCAGGATAGGACATTTGACCTTTCATTACAGAGAAATGAGAAGCTACATAAGATTTTCTTTTAGTTGATGCTTATAAAACAAGATTAGAAGTATTACCCATCGTTGTTGCATGACCACAAATATGAGAATCTGATGCTGATGCATATCTAATTACGCGATTCCCAGAAAAAACAAATTGGAGATATAGGGACATCAAAAAGAAGAATAATTTTAAAGATTTGGGACTTATGTTTTGGTGTTGTGAGAATATGGAACACCGGAAAGTTCATAAGAACCCTGAGAATCATAAGAGGGTCTACTTCTATTTGTTATATACTCCAGGACTGGAATAGTATAACTAAAGACTGCAAAGTAAATCCAAGTAATGGACACAGATATTATCGATGTTGGTGTCAAGTGTCAACACAAGAGTCCATGTAACACTGCTAGCTGTACACTACATAAAGCATGTCTGTGGTACATAGGCAGTACAAACACAGTACATCTTGCATTATTCTGGCAATTCAAACCATGTTTTATGTTTAAGCAAATGAAGTATTTTGTGGCTTTCACACCTAAGCGCCTCTTTTGTTGAGGTGTGTTTCCTGATTGATCTTTTTAATATGACCGGTTTATTTGATTACACATTAGTTTTATGTTTTCTGTAGCATCTTGGTACAAATACTTTCTTATTTCATTTCAACGTGTCATGTTTAACATATTTCTTAACATAGATATGTTTTTGCAATGACTTTTTTGTAGAAGAAGAAGAAGAAATTGAAATGCTCTTGGAGAATTATCTTCAAAGGTATTGTATGGATCCAAAGGTTTTCCTTTCTATTATTATCTGAAAACTATTTCTTACTTTTTCTTCCATAACAGGATCATTATGTTTGTGCATACTACTTGAAAATATTAAATATAAGGTTGAATTAGAATTTGTTAAATGACCAAAACTTCATAAGAATTGGGATTTGATGACTTTTTTCATTTATGTGAAACTTTGGTCTTTGTTGATTATGCTTTAATCAGGTTCTTGTTTCATCAGTGAATCTCTTGATGATTATCTTGCAGAAACCACTTTTAGCTTGTAAACCTTTTTGGTTTTCAGTTACTTGCCCACGCATAAAAAAATAAAATCATGAGTTGAAACAGTGACATCAGTAAACCACCTCATTTTCCTTTTTGATTGAAAATGCATGTTTAGGTATTTATTTCCATCATTGTAGATCTCCAGCTCCAGCTGCTACCTCCCACTGTTATTCAAGACATTTTGTCACTGTGGTTTTGGAAACATAAACAATCAGCTTAGATCAATGGTCAAAGCTAAAACCTATATACTTTTTTATTCACTGAATTCAATATGCGTACATGGACCGCTTAACCGTATCACATATTATGTAAAGAAGCAGGTTATTATCAATGTCATTTCATGCTACCATGTGTATCTTCTACTACTCCATTCTAGTTGCTATCTCTTGGATTGGATCCGAATGAACCATCTGACGTCCTATGTCAAGATTTTGGATATGGGTTTGTGATGATTATTCAGTTGCAGACTCAGTCAAATTGTTTCCCATGCATTTCAGATTCTGAAGTTAATTTGGTTTCCATTTTATTACTAAATTGTAAAGCTACTTCAAATATACCAAATTGTTTTTAGTTCTTCCATACAAGCAACCTCTTTTCATTGATAAACTTTCAAGTTAATTGCTACTTTTTTACCTTTACACCCTCCTTCAGCATGGTCAAGCAGTGTGTTCTTGGTTAAGAGTAGGACAGTTTCAAAAGAAGTAGAGGTAAGAAATAAAAAAAATCTATATACTGTGGTCAACCTGATTTGCTAACTGGACTGGTGAGTGGCAGTATCTACCTATTTCTTACCCCCCTTCCCCTGTTTGGGTTCTCAAAATATATTATCAATTAAATTAAATTAACATACTTTAGTAGATTGCAATATGAGCACATATCAGGTTGTATAGAAGAATTAATAAGAAAACCCATTCAAGATTGCCAGAGTTAGATACTGTGCACCAATTGGTCATATTTTATATGTAAAAGCATGGATACAGTTTTGCGAGTTTTTTGGCAAAATAATTACTTCAGGTATCTAATTGTTTATGTTTGTTTCAATTTCCCAGATGTGAATCCTGCCATGGTCAAGCTGAAAGACTTCTTGATTCTGCAAAAGAAATGGAAGACTCAATTGCTGTGAACTTAAGGTTTAAAAATCTAGTTTCATATTTTCATTTTTTTAGGTTAAGATGTATTGTCTATATCCACTAGTTCTATTTGCTTCATTCGATAACAGTATTCTTTTATTTTAGCCTATTTAAAAGTTATTTTACGAGTGCTAGAAGAATTGACCAAGTGCAACTTTTAAATGATTACCTTCTAGTCGCTCAAGATACGGAAGTAATGATTTTAAGTTAAGTTAATTGTAGAAGGATGCCAATAAATTCCTGTCATGCCATCAAAATCCAGAAAGTATAAATGCCTGTAATGAATAGTTTATCTGTTACTAAAATAAAATACTTGGCTAGTCTCTCAGTCTAATTATTGTTTTTTTCAGCTCCCGTCGACTAGAGGTTAGTCGAGTGGAGCTACTTCTCCAGGTTGGCGCATTCTGTGTTTCGGTTGGTGCTTTAGTAGCAGGTATCCATATATATCTACAACTTGTTTTACATCTGTGAGCACTTTGTTCTTGAAAATGACATGTGAACATACATTGCGTGAAGATTTCACTGGTGCATTGTTGAGTCAATGGAGCATCCTTCTACTCCTGCAATTTTATGGTTCTTGAATGTAAATTTTGTGTGAAAATTTTGTGCTTGATTTTAGTCATTAAAGTAGGATGAGGAGGATTTATGTGCATGATAATGTCGAATAAACATGCCTAGGCACTGTGGTGTGCATCGCAAGTACGTAAGTCTTGGCTACAATGTTATGTACAAAAACTATTCATCATTTATCATTCTTGGTTAAATAAGGTGAAACAATTAGTTGCTATTGTCATAACCACTTGATGCTCCTTTTGCAGGAATATTTGGCATGAACTTGAAATCCTACCTTGAGGAGAAAGTGGTATGTAACTCCTGCCTACGTTTCAATTTTGTTTGATTTGTTTTCTCGGCTTGCTAATGCTTTCAGTAATCGCACGATTACTGGATGTTGAGTTCATTTTCACCATTCTACTGACATGAGGTCGTAACTTCGAGCAGTGTGCATTTTGGCTGACAACGGCGGGGATAATAATCGGAGCAGTAGCCGCATTTTTCGTTGTGTATTCTTACCTGAAGTCGAGAAGAATATTTTAGCCGTGGCCATTTTTATTTTGTATTCTTACCCTAAAGTCTAGAAGAATATTCTAGCCGTGGCAATTGATTACAGGGACATGATAGGTATCACATTGTTCTTGTATAGGGTACATTTGTTCTACAAATAAAGTGTGTTCAGTGTCACTGTGAATGGTCTACTAGATTTGTAGCAAATGCATCTTCCATCAAAATGGAACTGTGATGAGATCTCAATACAAGGTGTTCAATCCATCAATTGTGTGATTTGTAATGGATGATTCTGCTGGAGAGTTAATTTTTGGATGTTGCTTGTATAATTTTTATTTATGGCAAGTTTGCATACATTTCCCTCCAATACAAGTGTTCATAACGTGATTGAATTCTTAAGTCCTTGATGTGGTCGAGTATGATCACAAAGTGTCAAATTTGCGATATGATCGAGTATGGTCATGAAGTATTATGAATTCATGATGTGATTGAGTATAGCTACAATTCATCTTAAGTTCTTGATGTGGTTTCGAGTGAATGCGATCGAACTCATGATGTAGTCGATCACGAATCCTCGAGGCAACCACTAGATCTTATAAATTAGGTCATCCAAGAAGTTCGATTCATGAATCCAGTTTATTTTTTAGACCATCTCAAATCGAACCGATTTAGTTCAAATTCATTTCCCCTTGTTGCATGTTATATCCGCTCAGGTCTCTATTTTCCCACTTGAACCCAATTAAAGCATATGCAAATAGATGCGATTTAAGCAGGTCGAGTAAATACCCAAAAATCTTGATCCACTATTGTTTCATAGTAACACTAACTATGATACATACAAATTTAACCCTATTTAGACCAAACTTGATTAATTACCTAACACAAACGAGAATTAGGGTGGATTGGATAGATCCGAAAAGAAACGACCTCTTGCCAACCTAGCTATGATACATACATCCGGTTCAAGGGTTACGGTTTATGGCTTATGGCTCGAACCGGACGGGTTTGGATAACGTCCGCTTCTCTTTGTCGTACATCTCGATTATCGAAAAGTTTAATTATGATATGATTATTGTTTTATTCTACTTGAATGGAATTTAGACTTAATCATAGGTGCATTATGGTTGGAGAATATTTCTTCTGAGTTGGAAAAAAGGTATTCTTCAAGTTGATCGATCCCTTTTATCCTCTTGTCTGCTGAGGATAAAACAAGAGAAAATAGTTTAAAGTAATATGAAAGATTTTATTACTGCTCAATTGAACTGAATTAAAGAGTACTATTAATGTGAGGAGAAAACATAAAGGTTTGAAATTTTTTGTTATGAACAATAAACAGACTAATGGTGCAAGGAAGCAGTTGGGGATAATTATGGTCAAGGAAAAAATAACAGAAAATTATGATGGTATAAAGGAAATTGAGAAAGGTCTACAACATCTTGTTATGAACAATCAAAAGATATTGATGACTCTTACTTCAACAAGTGATGATACTCGATTCAGCTTACTCCATATTGTTGAGACCTAACAGAGCCTTCCACATTGGAGTAGACAATTTTACTCACACAAAACAAGAACTTGTCTCCTGCCATGAAATCTAAGAAAATTCTTAGACCATATTATAATCCTGCAAGGATACAAATATTCTCTTGAATGTTTACACCCAGTTGAAGAAGACTACAGGTGTGGATCAAAGAGAATACAAAAAGAAACAAGGAAAAATAAATCATGGTTAGAAAAAAGAGAGGTCTTATCTTCACACTTTTTCAACAAATACAACTGAAACACCCCTGCATCCAGGTACACACAACGTTGCTCGGCATCATCACGATATCAACAGACCAGCAATAACACCATCTATTCCAGCTCAACAAGAACAAGTGGAAATTGGATTCAGAATGCTTCTACAGATGAATGGCATCGTTGTTCATGTTTCATCCTTTAAATGTTGAACTTCTTTGCCGCTGGAAAGGTATAGTAGCAAAGTCATTATCAAAGGTAATAGGTCAAAGCCAAGAACCTTTTGTAGGTAATATCAAAGGTAAACATGGCACATAAGGCAGTAGGTCAAAGCCAACACATAACCTTTTGTAGCACAATTAGCAATATTTAGCTAAAACATTTACAAGGCAACAATGAGGAAAATGCAAGATTCTAATCAAACACAGTCGAAAAGAGACCTATAATCATATTGAGATTTTTGAGTACATAAATCTGAGTCGGTCCTGCTAAGAACTATCATACATGGTGGTTGGACATCCATGCATCCTGATAAATATAAGTTATTAAGTTGTGGGCCTACACCTACATATACAATTTGACTCACATTATCTCTTAGTAACATGACTCTAATTTTTAGTTCATCCTCACACATGAATTTTCCCTAATATCTTCCACTTTCATCTATGGTTCAATCGTTTTTCCTTTACTCTTGAATGTTAACTTGATTTACTTTTCAATAATTAGAGACAGTCCATTGCTTCCCCCTATTGAGGTATTATCCATCAGCATCGTCCATCTTGGCTTGATTCAACCTTAGCTCAGATTTTGCTAATATGGATACCCAACTTTGATAACATGAAGAGATATTTTAAGAATAAACCAGTCAGAACTACCATATATGATTGTTACACTCTGGTGTAACCTAAAAGCCACATAAAAGCTTGTGCTTTGTGCAATATGGAAAGAATATGTAGCAAATGATAATTACCATATGGCTATGTATACAAGGAAAATGAATGAATTTAATGTGTTTGAGAACTTCATGCTCAACACAAGAAGATTACTGTGTAACAAGTGATACATGAGCAAGCAACAAGAACATCACGATATATTCTAGCCCAGATCTTGTAGACAGGATTATCGCCACCTAATTTATGAAGAAAGAGATCCCTCCAAGCCATTCCGAGTACAATCTGAAAATTAGGTCAGCCATACAGCACTATAGCCATATTTATTTCCAAGACAAGAAGACTCCTAATTCTAATTTGATACTGCTGCAACTAGACATCATGGCATAAATTTCACATCTTGGTTGATAGAAAATATTGCTTGCCTGTGAATATGTTCCAAGTAGAGAACTTATTACTAAACCTCTGCACCTAAGTTGCACTATAGATCAATAAATGCTAGAAGACATGTTACTTTAAGAATAACATGCTTATGTTTAATGAAAAAAGGAAACAGAGATGACATTGAATCCAAAGTTTTAAATATCGGAGCGGTACCCAACTTGAATAACTTACAGGGCCCAGTATCATTCCAGTACACCAGATAGTACACAGACCTTAACTGGAATACCAACCTGTACCCCCTAGTACCAATGAACAGAATAATAAAAATAAAATGAATAATATTATACCATTATAGTGGTATATTTTGATATTGGTACTTGGACAAACTGGTAAATATCGATACGTACCAACTAGAATAATATTTATAATGAAACCTTGATGGATCATTAAATTTTGTTGGATTTTTGACATGTATGCAGAAAGAAGGCAAGGACAAAGACAAACACATAAATGCAAGCAATAACAGGACATCAAGAACATAATACGTAATGTTTTTTTGGTAAAAGAATCTTACTAAGTAGAACAGCCGGAGAAAACTCAAGAAAACATCAGTTTGTTCCATAACCAGAAACAAAAAGTCCTCTTTTACTAGGATTTAAAACAATTTCATGAATAAATTGCAAACTAAATACATGTTAAATCCATAACAGGCAGGCTAAATGCATTACTAATTAACAAACTGAGAAGTCAGCAAATCCATTGTGAATGATGCATAGATCAATCGAGTGAAAGCAAGACAAACTAACAACTCAATGAACTCACCTTTTGAATTGGCATCTACCACCACGAGCCGCATTGTGGTGTTGTTTGGTGGCAAGTGCAGGTGAAGAGGGATCAGGTGCTGATTCAATGGGTTCTTTGTGCAGACAATTATATCATTGAGTTCTGTTTCCTCCTTCAGCTTCTCTGTCACCTCAGGCACGCTCGTCCCGTTAAAGGTCAAATGAGGCCACTCGATACTGTCATCCACATTTCCATCATCATCTGCAACAGTGTAGTAGATGCTGCGGCCTTCCACCTTATGCAGTGGGGAGGAGAAAGAAGAGGACGACTGCAGGAGCAAGAAGATTCAAGTTTTTATCCATGAGTGGAGTTTCAAAAGGCAAAACCATTTTGTGTCACTACAATACATTGACACTGCAGAGTCCAAGCACATAGCTCTTTATGGACTAAAATTGTTGGTACACATGAAACAACAATAAACAAGCAAGTCTAATTTAGAAGTTACAAGGATTGAATCTAAAATCAAGATATTGGGGATCTAAAACAATCCAAAAAAGCATTCTTAGAGCATGTTAGCATTTAAGATACGAGACAGTTAATTAAGATAACACATTTAAGAAACATTTGGATCACTATTTCAAGAACTAAGCATCATGAGTTTAGCTGATCAATTCCAAGAACTCATATCTGAAGCAAGACGGCGAAAAAATTTCGGAAGCTAGACAAACAATGGAAACAATTCAAGAACACAATGACGATTGCAATTTGAGAACATCATGCTTATTTCCTCTTTATGTTTATCTCCATTGTTTATTAGTTCACATGAAGTGAATGGGAGGAATTCCCTTTTGTTAAAAGCGAAAGCAACAAGAATGGATGCTCCACATTGATCAATAAATAGAAAGGGGAAATCCTTTTGGCTATGAAGCAAATTGAAGATTAAAGAACATGAAAAGATTTCTCCGCACGAATCAATAAATAGAAAATGCCAAGTTTTGGTTTGGAAGAAATCTGAAGAATAATCTTATTTGGTTATTTTTTTAGAACAAGTCGAGAAGATTATATCACGACAAAGAAATTAGATGGCTAGGCAAGCCAACCGACCTCGAGATTGGACAATCTGGGGGACGACGACGGCGAGGTCGAGGAGGAGGACGGTGGCGGATTGGGCAGGAACTCGACGACGTGGACGTCCCAAAGGATCCAGTCCTGGGTGGAGGAGCGGTGGGGGACGTCGTGGGTGACGGAGTTACGCCAGGGGGGGAGGCCGCCGTTGCCGCGGAGGAAGTTGCCGTAGCGGGTTTTGAGCTTGACCTGGACGCCCTCTCGGAGGGGCTCCCACTCGAGGGAGGAGTCGAGGCGGGGAGGCAGGGTCAGGCGGACCTTCTTGCCGGTAACGCCGAGGAGGTAGGCTTCGTCGGTGGCGGTAAGGTAGCGGCCGTGCCAACTGCGGAGACGGACCGCGTGGGGGGCGCCGTCCACGCGCTCCACTGTCCACCGAGCGCCGCGCGCGCTGCCGTCGCGCTCCTGGCTGACGTGCTCCCCCTCCTCCTCCGCCACCAGGAACTTGTCGTGGTGGCTCCGCAGCCGCACCACCTTCGCCCGGGCGAACAACTCCATCAGCAATCCAAATCCTAACCCACCCTAAAGGATCAACCGAATGACGCTGCGTCGACTGCAATCCAACTCGAATACTAAATGCGGTGTCGATAGGAGAGAGGAATCGGAGTGCAACGGGCGTTTGTTGGGAATCGATGGAGAGAAGAAAGAGATTAGAGATCGGCTGTCCTCTTCCGGACATGGTTTAGGGTTCTGCCCCTCTCTCAAACACGAGTAGTGTACCAAAGGAACCAAAAGGAGCATTAGAGTGTACCTGAAGGAAACGAAAACTGGATCCTGTTCTGGGATCGGACACGCTATCTTCCCTGGCGCTGACCTTTTGCGCTGACTTGACGCGAACGTCACGGACGTGAGGACGGATCCTCTCCAATTACTATCGAACGGAAAGAGCTCCATCGATGATGGGATCGTTCACGTTAAATACGGTGCCATCGACAGTTATCAGTGGACGGTTCAGATTAGGGATGGCACCCGATTCCATAAACTTTGCAAATACTCGATCCTAAACACAACAATCTTCGTGTTTTCTCTTCTAAAGCAAGCCTAAATAAGATTAAGAGATAATCAAATCACGTTTAAGCAGGTGAGGCAGACATAAAACTCAATCCATTATGATTATAATATAATAATAATAAACAGAATACTTACCAATGTTATCTTAGTCGAGCTCAAACCAACTTAACGACATACTAAATAAAACCTAACCCACACGACCCGAAACCTAATTTTCTACTGGAAAATTTTCAGGCTTAATTAGTACCAATCATTAACGATCTTAAAAATGGCATATTTTACGCTACTTATTTAGATATGGTATATGTATCATTTAATGTTAATATCCTCCACGCATATTCTTTTGTTTGAATCCATCGAAAAAGCTCTTGTTAATCGTCATCGATTATTATTATTATTATTATTATTATTATTATTATTATTATTATTATTATTATTATTATTATTATTATTATTATTATTATTATTATTATTATTATTATTATTATTATTATTATTATTATTATTATTATTATTATTATTATTATTATTATTATTATTATTATTATTATTATTATTATTATTATTATTATTATTATTATTATTATTATTATTATTATTATTATTATTATTATTATTATTATTATTATTATTATTATTATTATTATTATTATTATTATTATTATTATTATTATTATTATTATTATTATTATTATTATTATTATTATTATTATTATTATTATTATTATTATTATTATTATTATTATTATTATTATTATTATTATTATTATTATTATTATTATTATTATTATTATTATTATTATTATTATTATTATTATTATTATTATTATTATTATTATTATTATTATTATTATTATTATTATTATTATTATTATTATTATTATTATTATTATTATTATTATTATTTATTATTATTATTATTATTATTAGGCTTTTAAATTAAAAATACTTTTGAAAATTTTAAAAAGAAAAAAAATCATTATGATTTAGCAAACTCAAAAAGGGCTGCTCCTGCATGTGGGTCAAGACATCAATCGGGGAAGAACTCCTTCCCATTGGTTGATATGACGGGCCCAGTTCCAGGCAGGCATCTTCAGACCAGTACGAAACTGTTCCTTGTTTGGCGTTTCGATCAAGGTAGCAAACAGGAAACCACGTCTTCCAATTGGTCCATATTTCTACCGTAGATCACACAGCTTCCAACCAATGGAAAGGCACTCTTTTTCTGCCTGATGCTTCGGGAAAGGGGATCTCGACCTTCTGAGGCGATAAAATCACCGAGATCTGGACATTGTTTTCCCCGGGCCATTCATTCCTTAAGGGTGGAGAGCGAAGGAGACGGAGAGAGAGAATGGCAATGAATGTGGAGGAAGAAGTAGGACGGCTCAAGGAAGAGATGCAACGATTGGGTCAGCTGCAGCCGGACGGCTCCTACAAGGTAATCTTTTGTCGATTTATTTCGATTCCAGATCCCCTTTCCTGGGATCTTCGTTGATTTGATGGATCTGAGCATTGCAAATGGCACAAGAAAGTTGGGAGCGAGATCTGGTCACCGTGCTTGTTCATGTCCCTCAAATCAGTTGTATGTTCTATCTGTTCGGGATAAGATCGATTTCTGCTTCAATATCAATTGAAGACATAGGAGGTAGAAAACTAGTGTAGGTTAGTCGGTTCTTGTGTTGAATTCATGGTTGATTTACTTGTGATGGCGTTAATTGATGAAACAATGAGGACTAACCGACTAACGGGAACATCGCTCTGATACAATGAACCTCGCTCTGTCTAATTTAATATCCTGAGACTCCTAAAATCTGGATATGTTAGTAAATCTCTGATAAAGTAAAAACCCAAAGCTTCGAAATACCTGCTAGCCAAAGATAAACTAAGGAAATTATAAAGCTGTGCTCTTAACTTTAATTTACAAGAAAAATGCATAAATAACCCGAAGGTTCTTTATCCTGCTCCAAAGCCTTTAGTTTACTTAAATCTTGAACCAAAGCTAATTCTGGATACTTACTGGGATAAAACTTTTGAAAATTACAAGAACTCTCATACTAAGACAATTGCAGATCTTGAATATTTGAACTTAGCAGGAACTGAAAAGGTCTCAAATAAAGACCTAGCACATAACTTGCACGTTAATACTTATAGAAGTGATCTTGGATTTAAAGTTGTTATTGCATCACTTACTAAAGAAAGAAAGTTAAATTTGCAAAACAAAGAAGAGCTTGAAAAGCTTCACAAGAAACTTGAACTGTTTGGAGATCTAGACAAGATTGTCAGATCCCAAAGAACTGAACTCAAAAAGGCTAATCAAAGCCTTGAGGACTTAAACAGGGAACTGCAAGCCCTGCGTTCTGACTATCTCTCCAGGCGCCCTCTATCAAAGAAGGACGTAGAAGAACTTGTTCTACGTATCAGTGAACGGCCAAAGTTCATTGAACAACAAACAGAGGCCTTGACAAGAGAGCTCTCTGAAAAGGTTGACAAGGTGGAGGCCCTTATCCACCGTCTGGAGAAAGTTATCATTGGATGAGTCTAGCCAACACCAAGGCTAGCCCACTTTACAAGGAAGCCATATCTGCTACATCCAACGGCTGGGAAGAACAAGGCGTAGGATTTACTGAAAGAGGAACTGCATCCCTTGCTATTCTGACGCGCCAACTCAACACCCTCATTTACTCGGTGGTCAAAATCAAAGACGACATCGAAGGACTAAAAGAAGAAGTTACCCAAATCCACCAAAGGGTAAAATCAATTGAGAAGAAATCAGGGCAATCATCAGAAGGAGCCCCTGATTACAAGGCGGACTTGGACGAAATCACCAAAAGACTAAGTTCTCTCACTATTCAGGGAGACAAGATCCGAGAAGTAGGTGGCAATCTCAAAGTTTTCAAGAACCCCTACGAAATTCTAAGATCCCTACAATGACAACCCGAAGGTCCAGTCTACCCACGGTGACAGAAACAATGGGTCCCAGTACATCTGGAAGAGATGGGACCCCACTTATTGAAGACCAAATTAGAGATTACCGGGCATCCGCAAGGAGACGGTATGAAGCACAATGAGTTGCCAGAAACATCGGCAACGTCGGAAGAAGACTCATCGGGAGACAAACCCGAGAGAATACCCTGGCCCTACTCATGGACCCGGAAGTCGAGTTACAAAGATCTATGCGGGAACGAGCAAGAACAGTCCCCGCCGAAGTATTATACATGTCAAGACGAGATGACGTCCACCATCGCGTCTACCACTTCAGATCTGAGGAGCGAATGATGGTCAGTGACGCTGACCAACAAGATCGGACATTTATTTCTGAAGAATCTTTTGAAAGGTTACAACAGGCTGGACTCACGTACATACATCTTGGAGTCCTGCAAGTCCGGTTCCAGATCCTTCATAGGACCTTTGCTGGAACTATGGCGCTCCTGGTATTCCGAGACACCAGATGGACGGCTGATGATCGTCTATCATATCAGCCATGGAAGTGGACCTAGCTGAAGGCAATAAGATATATATGTCATCCCAACAAAATTAATGGAGAGGGTTTCAGTACTGCAAGATTTAGAACTTGGGAAGGATATGGAAATAGTCTCTGTAGAAGAAAACGAGACTGAATTATCTGACATTTATTCTATTTCTGAAGGAGAGGAATCTGGACCACCCAAGTCTGAAATAATGAGCCTGGAACTATTCATGCTCCATGAAATTGAAGATGAACCTGAAGCATATCTTATCGGAGCAACGGACACCTGGAGGAATCAAATGAAAGTTTCCAGAAAGGATACTACTCTTGCCCACATGAGTGGGACCACACCACCAAAGTTGTCGAAAGGTGCAGAGCATGCACCTACTATATCACCAGCCAGCCAAGGATAAAGTGCACAAAGTGTAAGATCCCTATCTGCATACCTTTGCACAAATTACTGCTATGGGATTAAAATGGCTGATGAAAACAGAAAAGAAAAAGAAAAAGAAAAAGAAAAAGAAAAAGAAAAAGAAAAAGAAAAAGAAAAAGAAAAAGAAAAAGAAAAAGAAAAAGAAAAAGAAAAAGAAAAAGAAAAAGAAAAAGAAAAAGAAAAAGAAAAAGAAAAAGAAAAAGAAAAAGAAAAAGAAAAAGAAAAAGAAAAAGAAAAAGAAAAAGAAAAAGAAAAAGAAAAAGAAAAAGAAAAAGAAAAAGAAAAAGAAAAAGAAAAAGAAAAAGAAAAAGAAAAAGAAAAAGAAAAAGAAAAAGAAAAAGAAAAAGAAAAAGAAAAAGAAAAAGAAAAAGAAAAAGAAAAAGAAAAAGAAAAAGAAAAAGAAAAAGAAAAAGAAAAAGAAAAAGAAAAAGAAAAAGAAAAAGAAAAAGAAAAAGAAAAAGAAAAAGAAAAAGAAAAAGAAAAAGAAAAAGAAAAAGAAAAAGAAAAAGAAAAAGAAAAAGAAAAAGAAAAAGAAAAAGAAAAAGAAAAAGAAAAAGAAAAAGAAAAAGAAAAAGAAAAAGAAAAAGAAAAAGAAAAAGAAAAAGAAAAAGAAAAAGAAAAAGAAAAAGAAAAAGAAAAAGAAAAAGAAAAAGAAAAAGAAAAAGAAAAAGAAAAAGAAAAAGAAAAAGAAAAAGAAAAAGAAAAAGAAAAAGAAAAAGAAAAAGAAAAAGAAAAAGAAAAAGAAAAAGAAAAAGAAAAAGAAAAAGAAAAAGAAAAAGAAAAAGAAAAAGAAAAAGAAAAAGAAAAAGAAAAAGAAAAAGAAAAAGAAAAAGAAAAAGAAAAAGAAAAAGAAAAAGAAAAAGAAAAAGAAAAAGAAAAAGAAAAAGAAAAAGAAAAAGAAAAAGAAAAAGAAAAAGAAAAAGAAAAAGAAAAAGAAAAAGAAAAAGAAAAAGAAAAAGAAAAAGAAAAAGAAAAAGAAAAAGAAAAAGAAAAAGAAAAAGAAAAAGAAAAAGAAAAAGAAAAAGAAAAAGAAAAAGAAAAAGAAAAAGAAAAAGAAAAAGAAAAAGAAAATTCCTGGAGCCATCAGCTATGAAGGTGGAATTAAGAGGAGTAAACGGTACCTCCAAAATCAATTAAAGTCCTCAAAGAAGGTAAAATTTGGATTGGTAATCAGTATTTTCGGTTACCTAGGACTTATGCATTGGAAATAGAATTATCTGGAGGTATAGACATGATAATCGGTACGAATTTCTTAAGGGCTATGTCTGGTGGAGTGCGTATAGAAGGAGAAACAGTTACCTTCTATAAGATAGTGACCACAACAGATGCACCAAAGGTTCCTCACCAGATAAATTTAATTGAAGAGCTGGAAATGAGCGAAGAGGAATTCATTGAGGAAATATCAACAAGTACTAAAGGATATATCAACAAGGAGATAATGGACTCAAAACTGTTACAAGGATGGCAGCATCAACACCTAAATGGAATCCTACTGGCCCTAGAAGAACTGTATCAAAAGCCCAACCTAGAAGTTGCGAAGAAAATCGGGCAAATCATTATGAAAGTTCTGGAGAAGCCAGCTGGACTACAGATAAATATGATCACTGAAGGACCTAAACTTCGGTGCGCATGTGGAAAAGATGCTGAGATAGCTGTCTCCCACACTTCGAGAAATCCTGACCGACCCTTTTACAAATGCCAAAGAAATCTGTGCCACATTTGGATATGGAAAGACTTAGTGGATGACTACTTTCAAAACTTAACGGCGTGGAATAGAATCTCTGAAGAACACAGGAGGGAAATGGCTCGTGAAGAAGGTCAGAATCTGGAAGAAGAAGACTACTGGGAGAATGTATTCAATGAGGTCTTCGACCATGAAGAAATCACGAAGTTCTACCCTGACGAAGGAGATCCCGGTTAGAAACAAGGAAGCGTGAAGAGGACCCATTACAGCTGTGATCGCACCCACAAGCTGTGTCAGAAAGAAGGTACGGTGCAGGGCGGCTAGCGCTCAATTATCATGCTTTTTAGTTTTAAATTCTGTAAATGGCAGACAGAGTGAGGTGTCAAAGGACGATGGGGCCCAATGAGTACCCGCTTTGACTACTTTACAATCTGAAAGCTATGCTTTTATTTTGTAAGCTGATCCTGAGCCTCGGGGAGCCGGATCTAGCATAGTAAAACCAGAGGCGCCCCTGGTATTGGCGCTGCGGTTTTAGAAAGCCAGTGGTTTTTCGGACTTAACACGTCCTGAAATCCGAAGGCTTCAAGTGTCTGAAGGCATAGCCTTCTCTATATAAGTTTTTGTAAACTCTCATTGCAAGCAGAGTCGGAGATCCCAGACTGCTTACTTTGAGTTTTCCCAATAAGAAATCCTCAGTTCTATCTCTCTCTCTATTCCTGAAATTGGGCTAGACCCATAGTAAGGAAAGATCCGTTATTGGGAAAACTCAAAGTAAGCAGTCTGGGATCTCCGACTCTGCTTGCAATGAGAGTTTACAAAAACTTATATAGAGAAGGCTATGCCTTCAGACACTTGAAGCCTTCGGATTTCAGGACGTGTTAAGTCCGAAAAACCACTGGCTTTCTAAAACCGCAGCGCCAATACCAGGGGCGCCTCTGGTTTTACTATGCTAGATCCGGCTCCCCGAGGCTCAGGATCAGCTTACAAAATAAAAGCATAGCTTTCAGATTGTAAAGTAGTCAAAGCGGGTACTCATTGGGCCCCATCGTCCTTTGACACCTCACTCTGTTTGCCATTTACAGAATTTAAAACTAAAAAGCATGATAATTGAGCGCTAGCCGCCCTGCACCGTACCTTCTTTCTGACACAGCTTGTGGGTGCGATCACAGCTGTAATGGGTCCTCTTCACGCTTCCTTGTTTCTAACCGGGATCTCCTTCGTCAGGGTAGAACTCCGTGATTTCTTCATGGTCGAAGACCTCATTGAATACATTCTCCCAGTAGTCTTCTTCTTCCAGATTCTGACCTTCTTCACGAGCCATTTCCCTCCTGTGTTCTTCAGAGATTCTATTCCACGCCGTTAAGTTTTGAAAGTAGTCATCCACTAAGTCTTTCCATATCCAAATGTAGCACAGATTTCTTTGGCATTTGTAAAAGGGTCGGTCAGGATTTCTCGAAGTGTGGGAGACAGCTATCTCAGCATCTTTTCCACATGCGCACCGAAGTTTAGGTCCTTCAGTGATCATATTTATCTGTAGTCCAGCTGGCTTCTCCAGAACTTTCATAATGATTTGCCCGATTTTCTTCGCAACTTCTGGGTTGGGCTTTTGATACAGTTCTTCTAGGGCCAGTAGGATTCCATTTAGGTGTTGATGCTGCCATCCTTGTAACAGTGTTTGGACCAGTCTTGAAAGGGAGTCTGCCAATACATTCTCGCAGCCAGTTAATATGCTCAAATTTTATTTCAAGACCTGTACCCGAGATGAAGTCGGTCAACATGAGCCATCTAACCCGAGAGGGTTTGTTCTGAGCTGTGCTTTTATAGAACCTGACTATAGCCTCACAGTCTGTTCTGATTAATAACTCCTTCTTGTCCAAATAGTATATTTTGAACTTATCAAGGCTGTTAATTACAGCCTGTACCTCCGCATCAATAGTGCTTTTGATGGGGGTAAACTTTCCACTGGCATAGGCGCATACTTTTTCTTGTGCCTTGCCGACAGTTGTCCACTTACAGACGCCGCCCCATCCTTCCATGCAGCCGTCCGTTTCTATTACCATTTTACATTTCTCTGGGGGTAATTCTAGCTCTGGTAGGTTCTGGACTTGTCTTTTAACCTGAGTGACTAGTGCCCAATCCTGAGCGTTCATTCTTTTCTCCCCATTCGGTGATATCTTAGAGTAAAGAGGGCCCTAGTGTTTTTCCTAAGTTTGGGATGTAGTTTCTTGCATAGTTTAATATCCCAAGCCATGCCCTCAGACCTTTTGTCTCTTTCAGCCTATGATCGTCAAAGTCAGCTATTTTCTTGATAATATGAGGCTGAAGCTTGATCTTGGAGTTTCCTATAGAGGCTCCTAGGAAGTCAATAGTTTTGACCCCTATTTTCATCTTGGTTGGGCTTAATATGAGCCCATTGGCCTTACTGATTTCCAGGAATTTTCTTAAGTGGTCTCTATGCAACTGTTCGGTCTCAGAAAATACTAAAATATCATCTATATAAACAGCGATGAAAGCTTCCGTACCTTTAAAACAGGTGTCCATCTTTCGTTGGAATATTGCTGGAGCATTCTTCAGACCGAAGGGCATGACAAGCCACTCATAGAGTTCATTGTTAGCCAGGAAAGCCGTCCATGGGATGGATTCAGGATCCATGGCTACTTGATGGAAAGCCACTTTTTAAGTCGAATTTTGAATAAACTTTGGCATTTCCAATTCGACTGATAATTGTGTTTATTCCTGGGAGGGAGTATTGGTCCTTCTCAGTATTGTCGTTTAATCTCTTAAAGTTGAAGACCAATCTCTCTTTTCCTCTCTTTCTCTGTCCTGTCTTTGGATCCACTTCTGTTCCACTTTCAACAATCATAGCAGTGGTCCTGTGTCGACTGGATGAGGGTCTGATCACTTTCAACTTGCAGCAGCTTATCAATATGAGCCTTCATGGTTTCCCTCATCTTTGCTGTCACGTGTTTAAGGGGTTTGTCTTGAATAGTGATATCTGGGTTTTTCAGCTCAAGTTTGCACTTAACCATGTTTTTCTGCCAGTGCTTTAGAGGCTCTTCCCCGATGTACCCCTGATCCTTTAATTCCTTGAATAGTTTTGAGTCCATTATCTCCTTGTTGATATATCCTTCAGTACTTGTTGATATTTGGATCCTCAATAAACTCTTCCTTCGCTCATTTCCAGCTCTTCAATTAAATTTATCTGGTGAGGAACCTTTGGTGCATCCGTTGTGGTTACTATCTTATAGAAGGTGACTGTTTCTCCTTCTATACGTACTCCACCAGACATAGCTCTTAGGAAATTCGTACCAATTATCATGTCTATACCTCCAGATAATTCTATTTCCAGTGCGTAAGTCCTAGGTAACCGAAAATACTGATTACCAATCCAAATTTTACCTTCTTTGAGGACTTTGTTGACTTTGGAGGTACCGTTTACTCCTCTTAATTCCACCTTCATAGCTGATGGCTCCAGGAATCTTTCAGACACTTTAGCTTGTGATACCACGCATGTTGCTGCTCCAGTGTCCAGTATGGCATTTAGAAATCTCTTTTCCCCATCAACTTCTAGGCCGATTTTGATATTATAGAGGTTGTTTTGAACTGTGGTTGCGTTGACCTGATATTCGTATTCTTTTTCCGTACAAACCTCATTCATCATAAGAGCTAATCTTTCCGTATTTGCTTGCTCTCTTCTTTTGATTTCTCCTTTAAGGAATTTTTCAGCTTCCTGTTGTCTTTCCTGAATTTTACCATTTCTTGTCCCATGATAGTATTCTGATCTTTCAGGATTTCATTTTCTTCCTTTAATTCTTCCACCTTTTCCTTCAAATCTTGATTTTCCTGAGCTAAGGCTTTATTTTCTGCTTCTTGCTCCTCGCAGATGCCTTCCAGATGCTCAAATTTCTCCTTGTACTCTTTAGCTTGTTTTAATGCATAGTTGAGCTCTTCTAAGAGTACCTCTTTTTCTGTCCTGTACTTGGCCATAATCTCTCGACAATTATTTACTAGCCCAAGTAGGTCAGATTCCTTTTCTTTCTCCTCGCTGCACCTTTCGACAACTTTGGTGGTGTGGTCCCACTCATGTTGGCAGTAGTATTCCTTTCTGGAAACTTTCATTGATTCCTCCAGGTGTCCGTTGCTCCGATAAGATATGCTTCAGGTTCATCTTCAATTTCATGGAGCATGAATAGTTCCAGACTCATTATTTCAGACTTGGGTGGTCCAGATTCCTCTCCTTCAGAGACGTCTGCGTCATATTGATTGAGGAAATCTTGAATTGTATTTTCTTCCTCATTATCCTCCCCACCATGCTTTCAGAAGTTATATATAACTTCTCAAGCTCTCGTAACATGGGGTAGTCCATATTATCTCCGAGTTCTTTTTCTTTTTCTTTTTCTTTTTCTTTTTCTTTTTCTTTTTCTTTTTCTTTTTCTTTTTCTTTTTCTTTTTCTTTTTCTTTTTCTTTTTCTTTTTCTTTTTCTTTTTCTTTTTCTTTTTCTTTTTCTTTTTCTTTTTCTTTTTCTTTTTCTTTTTCTTTTTCTTTTTCTTTTTCTTTTTCTTTTTCTTTTTCTTTTTCTTTTTCTTTTTCTTTTTCTTTTTCTTTTTCTTTTTCTTTTTCTTTTTCTTTTTCTTTTTCTTTTTCTTTTTCTTTTTCTTTTTCTTTTTCTTTTTCTTTTTCTTTTTCTTTTTCTTTTTCTTTTTCTTTTTCTTTTTCTTTTTCTTTTTCTTTTTCTTTTTCTTTTTCTTTTTCTTTTTCTTTTTCTTTTTCTTTTTCTTTTTCTTTTTCTTTTTCTTTTTCTTTTTCTTTTTCTTTTTCTTTTTCTTTTTCTTTTTCTTTTTCTTTTTCTTTTTCTTTTTCTTTTTCTTTTTCTTTTTCCGATAAGATATGCTTCCGGTTCATCTTCAATTTCATGGAGCATGAATAGTTCCAGACTCTATTATTTCAGACTTGGTGGTCCAGATTCCTCTCCTTCAGAGACGTCTGCGTCATATTGATTGAGGAAATCTTGAATTGTATTTTCTTCCTCATTATCCCTCCCCCACCATGCTTTCAGAAGTTATATATAACTTTCTCAAGCTCTCGTAACATGGGGTAGTCCATATTATCTCCGAGTAACAACCATATTAATTTGAAAAGTTCTTCATCAGAGTCTACCTCGTATCATTCTTGTTGTAGACTGGTGGTCTGGATGAGGATGCCGCCTGGTAGTCTCCAAGAGATATGCTGCGGTCATAATTAACAGCAGATATGATGCTTGTAGGTTGTACGGGTACTACAGCCGTAGATGGTCTTAAATTCCATTCCCCGTGTTGGAATCTTCTCGCATCATGCTTCGTGGCGTCGATAGCCTTTACCCCCTTTGTCCTGAGGTATTCAGCTACGCGATCAATACGGTAGGCGAATCCAACATTGGATGTGTTGGAAAGCCTAGCTGTTATGCTCCGGGTGATAAGGAGGTTCGCCTCGCCTCCTTCCCAAGAGTCGTATCCCCTTGTGCGTATGGAGATTTGAATATGTCGGTAGAAATCTCCAATAGTCATCATTATGTTGGGGATGACATAGATTAGCTGATTGCCTTCAGCTAGGTCCACTTCCATGGCTGATATGATAGACCGATCATCAGCCGTCCATCTGGTGTCTCGGAATACCAGGAGCGCCATAGTTCCAGCGAAAGGTCCTATGAAGGATCTGGAACCGGACTTGCAGGACTCCAAGATGTATGTACGTGAGTCCAGCCTGTTGTAACCTTTCAAAAGATTCTTCAGAAATAAATGTCCGATCTTGTTGGTCAGCGTCACTGACCATCATTCGCTCCTCAGATCTGAAGTGGTAGACGCGATGGTGGACGTCATCTCGTCTTGACATGTATAATACTTCGGCGGGGACTGTTCTTGCTCGTTCCCGCATAGATCTTTGTAACTCGACTTCCGGGTCCATGAGTAGGGCCAGGGTATTCTCTCGGGTTTGTCTCCCGATGAGTCTTCTTCCGACGTTGCCGATGTTTCTGGCAACTCGTTGTGCTTCATACCGTCTCCTTGCGGATGCCCGGTAATCTCTAATTTGGTCTTCAATAAGTGGGGTCCCATCTCTTCCAGATGTACTGGGACCCATTGTTTCTGTCACCGTGGGTAGACTGGACCTTCGGGTTGTCATTGTAGGGATCTTAGAATTTCGTAGGGGTTCTTGAAAACTTTGAGATTGCCACCTACTTCTCGGATCTTGTCTCCCTGAATAGTGAGAGAACTTAGTCTTTTGGTGATTTCGTCCAAGTCCGCCTTGTAATCAGGGGCTCCTTCTGATGATTGCCCTGATTTCTTCTCAATTGATTTTACCCTTTGGTGGATTTGGGTAACTTCTTCTTTTAGTCCTTCGATGTCGTCTTTGATTTTGACCACCGAGTAAATGAGGGTGTTGAGTTGGCGCGTCAGAATAGCAAGGGATGCAGTTCCTCTTTCAGTAAATCCTACGCCTTGTTCTTCCCAGCCGTTGGATGTAGCAGATATGGCTTCCTTGTAAAGTGGGCTAGCCTTGGTGTTGGCTAGACTCATCCAATGATAACTTTCTCCAGACGGTGGATAAGGGCCTCCACCTTGTCAACCTTTTCAGAGAGCTCTCTTGTCAAGGCCTCTGTTTGTTGTTCAATGAACTTTGGCCGTTCACTGATACGTAGAACAAGTTCTTCTACGTCCTTCTTTGATAGAGGGCGCCTGGAGAGATAGTCAGAACGCAGGGCTTGCAGTTCCCTGTTTAAGTCCTCAAGGCTTTGATTAGCCTTTTTGAGTTCAGTTCTTTGGGATCTGACAATCTTGTCTAGATCTCCAAACAGTTCAAGTTTCTTGTGAAGCTTTTCAAGCTCTTCTTTGTTTTGCAAATTTAACTTTCTTTCTTTAGTAAGTGATGCAATAACAACTTTAAATCCAAGATCACTTCTATAAGTATTAACGTGCAAGTTATGTGCTAGGTCTTTATTTGAGACCTTTTCAGTTCCTGCTAAGTTCAAATATTCAAGATCTGCAATTGTCTTAGTATGAGAGTTCTTGTAATTTTCAAAAGTTTTATCCCAGTAAGTATCCAGAATTAGCTTTGGTTCAAGATTTAAGTAAACTAAAGGCTTTGGAGCAGGATAAAGAACCTTCGGGTTATTTATGCATTTTTCTTGTAAATTAAAGTTAAGAGCACAGCTTTATAATTTCCTTAGTTTATCTTTGGCTAGCAGGTATTTCGAAGCTTTGGGTTTTTACTTTATCAAAGATTTACTAACATATCCAGATTTTAGGAGTCTCAGGATATTAAATTAGACAGAGACGCGATATCTTCAGGTTATACTGAGTCACCTTTTCGCCACGAGCTGCCCTTCCTCGGGACTTACAGTGGGCTTACGTCTATTCCCAGTAATCACCTTATTTTCTCATCATCTCTTTCCTAAGACATTCCTTAGTCTAGATATGTAGTATTGCTCCTCATAAGATATTACCGTCTACTTCTTAAAACTTACTTGCCAAAAATTCACTTCAGAGCATATAAAGCATAGACTTAACAGAAATTCAGAAATATGCATAAAAAGAGCCCTTAGGCTCCTATCCTAGGGAATTACCCCATGAAAGCCATAAATTTACTTACAATGAACCTCGCTCTGATACCAAGATGGGGCGGATTAACAACCATGAATTCAACACCTTGAGACAATGAGAGAAGATGTTCCCGTTCATGTATTTCCATCGTATTGGTGGCAAGTCGGAAGGCATGAATCATATGTTAGTCGGTTAGTCGGTTAGTGTAGGTTAGAACATGTTCCCGTTAGTCGGTTCATTGTATCAGAGCGAGGTTCATTGTATTAGGTTAGGCATGAAACAATGAGGTAGAAAACTAGTGTAGGTTAGTCGGTTCTTGTGTTGAATTCATGGTTGATTTACTTGTGATGGCGTTAATTGATGAAATCATCCACCTTGAGACAATGAGAGAAGATGTTCCCGTTCATGTATTTCCATCGTATTGGTGGCAAGTCGGAAGGCATGAATCATATGGCTTTCTGATACCTTCTTCAAAGGATGAAAGGAGTCCTTGAAAGGTTTCTAACGAAGTATATGTTCATAAAATCAGGGTAAAATCTATAACCAGCAAAATAATTGAGATTATTCTTCAAAGACATGGCACTGTGATATCCATTTTATCTAAAGTAGTCCTTTTCTTTTCTTCCCTACCAATCCCCAAATTGTCTCCATGGACACAGAGCACATATTCTCAACACATAACCCTTTGAACTAATTGATTCATTTTGCCAGATTACTAAGACATTATGCTAGAACATGTTTTGGGCAGAAAGGATTTTGATTACTTTTGCCACTTGCTTTTGCAATTTCAGAATATCTCATCTAGAGTTTCTAGATTTTGATTGGTTCTCCATCTGGGCTGTGGGTTGTATTATCCCATTAGATAAAAGATTAACATTACATACTCAGACCAATTCAATAAAACTGTAGAAACAACTTCTGGAAAACAATAAACTGATTAGATGTTCACATGAACCATCCTTCAAAATGTTCAGTTTGATGAAGTAAATCTTGGGTGATTGACTTGCCATGCCTAAATTTGGTCATCCTTTGAAGTCCCTGAGATTTTGCACACTTCTTGTTGTTTATAGCACCTTATATTACGGATTTTGGGAAGGTCAGATGTCACACTCCAAGGGTCCATTTTTGCGTTTCAAACTTGGAATAGTTGTTGGATGTAGCAACCTTGTGGCTGTGCCAAGCCTTGCCTTGTATTCATGATACTTTCTTCTGTGTCGACTTATGTAATATGTTTTCACTGTAACATGTTGTGTGCAAAGACTAGCTTTTAAATACCGAATGATAAATTTGGATTCACACTCCAAGGGTCCATTTTTGCGTTTCAAACTTGGAATAGTTGTTGGGATGTAGCAACCTTGTGGCTGTGCCGAGCCTTGCCTTGTATTCATGATACTTTCTGCTGTAATTTCCTAATTCTTGGCCAGATGTTTCATTCTTTAGATCATGTGTATCAAGATGAACAAAAATTGATAATATCTTTAGCTTCTTAATTTCAAAATGTTCTATATGGATTTTCTTTCAATTTTTCATCTTTGAAACTACATAATTCATTAAGTGAAGCAAATTGCCTATCTTTATCGTCTGATCTGATGAACTTATCTCACATCAAAATTTTCTTTCTTCATATCAAAAAAATGGACTTCTCTCGGCACAGGTCAAGTTCGGGGTCCTGTTCAACGATGACAGGTGTGCCAACATATTTGAAGCACTGGTTGGGACCCTTCGCGCAGCAAAGAGGAGAAAGGTCGTGAAATATGAAGGCGAGCTGCTGCTTCAGGGTGTTCATGACAATGTGGAGATAACACTTTTGCCCCCGGCGGCCACTACTACTGCCTGAGATTATAAATGGCTAATTTGGGTCGCGGTGTTGTATTTTTCTCTTGACATTCTATCCTTTTCCTCTTATTTTTCATATGTTAAGAGTGAAAATGGTGGCTTTCATGTTTCCACGATCAGGAGAAACAACAACCGATGGCTTTCATGTATCCACACATTCTTGTTCAGTTAAATCCACGTTTATCTTTACAATGAACCTTAATAAGGTTGACTTCAATTTTGACGGCTATAGCTGGAAATGTTTTTGGTTTCATATTGCATTATTATTTATTTTTGCTGATTACTTTGAATCTTAATGTGATATGTATATCGAAGTACTTACCAGAAATATGCACTGATATATCAATCCACAAATGTGCTCCTTCAATTCACAAGTGTTAGGAATATCTATGGATTCCATTTCACGTGTATTCATATAAAATTCCAAACCAAAAAGATTATTCATGAAGTTTCTCAATTAATAAGATGTACTTTGTAATTAGATGTAGTTTATCTAATTTCAAAGGGATTTAGAGGAAAGATTTAAACATCAATCTAATATTAATTTCATCTATCTGCTGTATTTGAAAATGTAGGTTTTGAAATTAATTAGGGCTTTAGTGAAAACTATGGTCGTTCAATTTCCCATTCATCCCTTCCGCGATGGAACAATTAAGTACGCTTTCCCAATGCCACCGTATCTGTTGGTCTCACGCTTTCCTCTTCCGTTCTTCGATTCAAAATTCAGTACACTCTCCCAATACCACCGAATCTGTTAGTCTCTCGCTCATCACTGCGATCGGCATGTCATCGTCTACATCTCACATCGATCGATCTGGGGCTAGGGTTTGTGTCTGGGAACTGGGAGATGGGGCAGAAGTTGCTGATCTACAGCTTCGTCGCGCGGGGGACGATGATCCTTGCGGAGTACACGGAGTTCAAGGGGAACTTCACGAGGATCGCCACGCAGTGCCTGGAGAATCTCTCAGACGGCAACAACAAGTTCAGTTTCAACTGCGACGGCCACACCTTCAATTACCTCGTTGAGGACGGATACAGTGAGTGCTCTCGGGTTTCTGTTTGGTTCTGCCACGGCTCGTTGTGGTTTTGACTAGCCGTGGGACATGGGAGATATATTAACTAATTTGAGCTGGTCGCTTGTTGTTCTGATTGATCTGGGCGTGAATTAAAGGTTTTATGATTTGCTACTCTGTTGGTTTTCTGATGGATCGTGATGGAGAAAAACAAAAGAATTTTGTCATAGTTGGTCATTTGGGGATTAGGAACATAACCTATCTGCACAATGAAAACTAGAGCAGTTCATTCCTATTGTAAGTTGGTTGGATCTAACTTCGGTTTTTAATATTATCAGAGTTTTGGCATTGATCAACTATATATAGTGACACATGAAATAAAACCTATCTGTACAATGTGAGTAGTGAAAACTGGAGTAGTTCATTCCTGCTGTAAGTTGGTTGGATCTAGGTTAGACTTTTGATATTACTAGAGTTTTGGCTGTTATGAATGTTCCTTGGATGTTCCTTTGTATACAATCAGGAGTGGTGGAAGTGGTATTCCATATTTTTATTTCTTGGATGTTTTATACATGTAGGCAGCGTTGTTGTATGAAAAATAATAGTGTATCCAAGTATCTTTTATCAGTATTAAAGTCTGTTCAAGATCTTGTGGATTTATTACTGTGAATGCATGGACATTGAATAGTTTTATGGACATCAGCAATTTGAGGTTTACAAACTGGCATAGTGACCTATTGTCTTCCTCATAAGCATTTTTGTGATGGATGTTCTGATTTAGTTACCTGATAAATATGATTCATGAGGTTAATATAACAGTTGAATCTAATGGTCATAGTTTTCTTTTATATGGACAATTAATTTGATATGATTTTGGTGCTCAAGTGAAATTGCAAATCTCGCAGCATTTTGTGTAGTTTCTGTTGAGTCAGTTGACAGGGAAATTCCCATTTTCTTTCTGGAGAGGGTGAAAGAGGAGTTTAACAAAAGATATGGAGGAAAAGCTGCAACAGCTGCAGCCAAGAGCCTCAGCCGTGAGTTTGGGTACCATTTTCTGTTGACCATTGACATGTTCAAAATTTCAAATACTCTTTCTCATCTTGTCTTAGCAAAGATAATAATGAAGTTTCCACTAACATATCAGGTCCAAGCTTAAAGAGTACATGCAGTACTGTGCTGATCACCCTGAAGAGATTAGCAGGATGGCAAAGGTGCAAGCTCAGGTGTCTGAACTTAAAAGTGCTATGATTGAAAAAATTGAGAAGGTGTTTGATTGTTTTCATTTAATTATAAAATATATACTACATGATTCTTTATTTTTCTTTTGCAGCTACAGGATGTTCTTGATGCTTTTTTTTAATACCTTTCTTGATTCTTTAGGTTCTTGACAATAAGGAGAATGTTGATGTGCTTGTTGAGAAGGCAAAAAACCTTTACTCTCAGGTATACAAGTCATGTCTATTGTGAAGTCAGTTAGTTAGTCCCTATGAACACTTTGTCAAAAATTATTAAAAATCACCAATTATATTACAATAGAGAACTATGTTTTCTGTCCTTGCTGGGAGTTTCCTTCTAATAGATGTCTGATATTTTGTGCCACAGGCACAAGATTTTAGACTGCAAGGCACAACGGTGACGAGGAATCCGTGGCTACAGAATATGAAGATTATGCTGATTGTGATTGTCTTGGGCATAATCATTGCGCTGATTCTTATCATAGTTTTGACCATGTGTCTTGGCAACAAATGCTAATGTTGATGGATTTGGGATAATCACAACCACCCTTTTATCTTATATGACTTTGCTATCTGTGATGATTGTGGCTCAGCATTCCCTGCTACAAAACAGTATTCTCTTTCTATGTTCTCATCTATTGGGTTCTGTGATGGGATTGGCTTCAAGTGTTATATGTTATGCATATATAGCCTAAACACAATTCTTTCTTACTACATGAATAGACAGTTCTGTGGTGATGCTTTAATTTTATTGTTGGTATAGACTGAGTGATGTCAATCTTCTTGCACAATTATTGCTCATTTGCAATATGCCCCAACTGTTTGGACTTCATTGTAGCAATTTATTGTTATATGTATCTCATAGGAAGCAAGCTACAACCGGAGTTGTAGTCTCTCTTGTTTGTAGTGAGTGAAAATGTTCCATTCATGATAGTCATGGTTTTGTAAGTTTTGAGATATAATCTTTGGTTAACGATTGTCCATTCATCAAATTGTACAATTTCACAGTGATATCAACATTTCTGCTTTTGTCATTATTATGCCATGTCTAAGCTTGTTTGAACTCTCTCTCTCTCTCTCTCTCTCTCTCTCTCTCTCTCTCTCTCTCTCTCTCTCTCTTTGGGAGAATGTGATTGTTGTGGACTCTTAAGAAATCATAACATGCATTCTTGCCATACTTTTCATCTTCTTAACTGATCTCTGTTATTATTCTGCAGGTCCCTCCAGACTGATCAATTATTTATGTTGCATTTAACACAAGAGTTTGTCATGGTGAGTTTCTCAAAGGAGGTAGATTTTTGTTATTACTGCTCATCAGTTATGTGTATCATTCTACAGTCTCATAGCTAATGATGATTCAAAATAAGTTTGGGTGATTTCCCTAGAAAAGATTTTTTTTTTTTCAGTTTTTCTCAAATAGTATCTTTAATTCAAAAAATATCCAAATAATTCTCATTAATTTTTCTTATCAATTTTTTCAATAGTTTTGAACTGTTACAGGGTTTTTATTTTGTTCATTTATAGTGTTTTTTAATAATATTTATAGTATATTTTATTGAGAAGCTAAAAATATTATAAATATCATATTATGTCTTTCTTGTTTCATTACTTATAGACAACTAAGATAGCATTTTTGTAGGCTTGTAATTTGTTTAATTGATGTTAGGAGTCTATTTGGGTACTTTATAGTATTTTCAAGTAGGTATTACAATGTTTTTCTTGTGGTGATCAAGACACTATGACTAGCTAATTTTTTATTTCTATTTGGGTGATATTATTTTTAAACTATTATAAATATTTATTTAAGTCCTCATATAATATATCAAATAGTATATAGTTCATTTTTTATTTCAATTAGCTAATTTATCATGTTCTCAGGTAGGTTTTATAGTATTTTTTGTTATGATAGTCAAAATACTATAACGGACAAAAAAATATATATAATTAGCTATTTTAAGATCACTTTGGATTTTTTTTTAATTAGAGGTACTGTTTGAAAAAGTAAAATAAAATGGAGGTATTCTTTGATCCAATATGTTTCTTAAATAACTTTTAGGCTATGCAATACAATCATGTTTTCGCATAATCCTTAGTAGAGTTTTGTCTGTGATTCCAAGTACTATTGATGACATGCAAATCCTCTCTAGCCCTCTACTTGTTTTCTTGTTATAATTTCTACTACGACTTTTTAAATAATTAAATAGATGTTAATGTCTAATGATGATTGGATTTCATTTGGTGATAAGGAGATTAATAGGAGGGTTTTGACCTATTTTAAGATGCTCCTCAGTAGCTGTGCCAGTGAAGGTGATGTAATAGGTAGAGACCGTCTTGATTTGGGGTGAGAGTTGGGGTGAGAGGGCACACCTCAACTATTTGATTATATATAGTTAAGCATTAATGATTGGGCTATAAAGTGAAATATTTAATTTCGTGAAAATATCTCAGGATTTACTATTGAACATAATTAACAAAAATATTTCAAAAAATACAAGTGAACATATATTGATTATATTGTATTTCGATTTATTGTTGAATATGTACGATATTTTTATCAATAAAATCTGAAAAAATAAAATAAAATTAAATATTTTATTTTCGTAAGTATATGGATTGTAGTGGATAAATATGTAAATGTAATTAGTCGTTAATGATTAGTGTTTCGTTTCATGTTCTCTGTGTCAGCCACCGACCAAACGTTGTATGCCGGCGGTGTGGGCTTGCTTTAGTTATAGCCATCATCTTCATCATGGTCTTCTACGCCATTATGGCCTTGAGCTGCGTCGTCCGTCGCATCTCCCAGGAACACAGACACCTCTCAGACCTTCACGACGCCCTGATCCAGTCGCTGCCCGTCACTGTTTACCGGGCAAACGACTTGGAGGAGGGTGTCGACTGCGCCGTCTACCTCTCCAAGCTGGCCGACGGCGAGAACGCTCGGCCGCTCCCCGCTTGGGACCACTGATACGTGGCTGCGTAGGAACACCACCTGTCCGATCTGCCGGAGCAATGTCGGCACTGCGTCGTTGCAGAATCCACCATCCGAGACCATTTCAAAGTCGCCGGTGAACTCAGCGACTGCCGCAGCGGCCGAAAGGGCTGGCTCACCGGGAGAGGAGCACGTGACTTCACCAGTGTCATCGACTAGTCTCGGTATGGGAGAGACCGCATCGCCTGCTCCGCTGAGGTCTGCGTGGTCTTGGAATCTTGGGTTCAGGCGGAATGCTGCTGCTTCGTCAGATTGCCCGATGGGAAACAATGTGGAGCCGGTGTTGGGAAGATGAGGAGGAGAGGACGGCGCTCTGCCTCCGAACTTTCTCCCAGTGAAGTTTTTATGGCGCCTAGGAAGAATATATATATATATATATATATATATATATATATATATATATATATATATATATATATATATATATATATATATATATTAAGGAGTCTGATTTAGTTATTATTTGATAATTTAAAATATTAAATCTAATTTGATAAGAAGAGTTTGATTTATGTTTAACCTAAGTCAAGTTGAATTGATAGATCCAGTTGATCTAACCTCTGTGATCAGGTACAACCTAACTCAAGTGGTTAAGCATAACTCAACTCATAGTTAAGTATAACATAACTTGGTCATACATGACCTAACTCATATAACCATATATGATCCAATCTATATAGCAAAGTATGACTCAACTTATGTGGCTAAACATAATCCAGCTCATATTACCAAGTATAATATAGTTCATGTGATCAAATATGATCCCAATTCATGTATTTAGGCATGACCCAACCCATGAACCAGGTGTGGCTCAATTCAATAGCAAAGCTCAACCTAACTTGTGGGTTAGGTTTAGTCCAATCAGTGGAGTTAGGCCCGCTTAACTATGTGATTAACGTTAGAAACATCATCGCTCTGTTATCTAGCACGTTATAACTCAATCCAATTTATTATTTAAGACAAGTATATATGACACACGTGACTTGTCTAAGACTCAAGTGGGTTCGATTTGAACTAGTAGTATACGACATAATCTAATTTCTTTTTTTTATTGGTTTGAGCTTATTAATTAATTGAATCAAATAGGTTTGATTGGTTCAAGCTAGTTTAAAGTGATTCCAAACTAACTTAACTAGTAAAAATCTATTTGACTTAATTGAAATCAATCAAATTTAAATTAGACTAATTTAGGAAGATTCCAAATTAGTTTTATAAAGAATTGAAGTTGGTTCTATTAGATCTTAATTGAATTTAGTTTGGTTTAAATCAATTGGGTCATTCCAATTAGGATTTTGATTAATCGAGGACTATTGAAATATTGATATATTATATCATTTAATGAACTTCAAAGTTTTATACCAATGTTACGTTTCGAAATGATTATTGATTTTCTTTTTTTTTTGTTTATGATATTAATATAATTATTATCATGTAATACATGAATCTATGCTAATGGTTCATATTAGAAACGTAACATATGAAAGGAGCTCTGGACTCATCATAAAGCAAAGCCACCAATGGATATAGTCTAATAGATCATACATCAAATATTATTTCTCATAATATTTTATCATACTATTTCTTAGATGCATGCATAAATGAATGATCATAGTGTTTATGTATCCCTAACGAAGAAGATAATTTTTTTTGGGGATTAGTGGACTATTAAACATGACGGTTAGATAATTTCTTCATCTGCTATTGGGAGTAACGTGTCTCTACTTAGGCGGGTGAGGGATATCACTACATCCACTGTTGGAATTACAATATGAGTTCACTCCAAAAAAATCCATCATATGGAGTATACTTCTCTATTCATTGTTCGGAGAGTGCACTATCATATATGATATGCGTCCTTATTATCTAATTATTATGTATGTGTTGTATGTGATTAATATATGATTTTATTTATTACTTAAGACTTATAATTATTTTTGTAATGCATGAATTTTATAATAAATCAATATATTGTCATTTCATATTAAATTATTGATATATATATATATATATATATATATATATCTATATATATATATATATATATTATATATATATATATATATTATATATATATATATATATATCTATATATATATATATTATATATATATATATATCTATATATATATATATATCTATATATATATATATTATATATATATATATAATATATATATATATATATATCTATATATATATATATCTATATATATATATATCTATATATATATATATATATATATAATATATATATATATATTATATATATATATATCTATATATATATATATAATATATATATATATATTATATATATATATATAATATATATATATATATATTATATATATATATATCTATATATATATATATTATATATATATATATATCTATATATATATATATCTATATATATATATATCTATATATATATATATCTATATATATATATATCTATATATATATATATCTATATATATATATATCTATATATATATATATATATTTATATATATATATATATATATGTTTCATGAATATTAAAGATTATTTTTATGATTTTTCATATATTCCTACGGCATATGTGATTATTGATATATTTTTATATTATATGTGTTTTCAAAATACTCTACCACTTTGTAATAGATGTAAGGCTTAGGTGAAATATGTGACCGTAGCAAGAAGATGATTTTTTTAGTTAATAAAATATTTATTATTGTAAATATAAGGATTTGAATTCAAGAATAAAAAAATATATTATGTAAATTATGAATAATAAAATAATGATTTATTCCTACCGGCATATGTGATTATTGATATATTTATATTATATGTGTTTTCACAATACTCTACCACTTTGTAATAGATGTAAGGGATTAGGGTGAAATATGTGACCGTAGCAAGAGTGATTTTTTTTAGTTAATATAAATATTATATTGTAATAAAGGATTGAATTCAAGAATAAAAAAATAATATTATGTAAATTATGAATAATAAATAATGATTTATTATTCTTTTATAATAATTGGGAGTGATAAGAACATATATCATATTTTCTTTTCATGCAGAATTAATATAGATTTTTTGCTATTTTAAGTGTTCAAATGTGTCCACATCTTTTTTTTAGTTCATGCGATGGTTCACCTGCTGCATCTATGCATTGCGGTACAATACCTCTTCAATTAATCGAACCATAATTCGACCTCCGTTATCTATCCCATCTGACTTGACCGAATCCTACTTTGACATCACATTAGATTGGATGATATGTACCTCCGCGTCGGTGATTAAACTTCACATATCGCATATCCCTGCACACAATTCATACACATTGCTGCTACATTTTACCACGGCTTTCTAAAGATTTACACGTGGAGTTAACTCCGATGATGTTTATAATATGATTAGGAATCGGAATCGGAGGAGGAGGAGGAGGAGATCGATGAAAATGGGTACTCCGAATTGGAGTCGGATTTAGGATTTGGTTCTATCGGAGGATTGGGTCGCATCTTCTATAAATTCGACGGACGGAAGTACCTTCACCTCCACCTCCACATCGACATCCACTTGCCTTGACTGCCTTCCGATTGCATCGCCGGTGAAGAAGGTGAGGCCCGTCTTTTAGTGAAAGAAAGTATAGCATTAACTATTAGTGCTCAAGAGAGACTACTAATTGTTCCTCGTATTCTTGGTGGTGCGGTTTCGGTCTCAGCATCCGTAGATCTCGAAGCATACGGTGTCAGCAGCCAACAAGATGATCGAAGCCAGCGTTTCTGTTGATGCTTCCTCGAAAGGAAGCGGTATTGAACTTGCAGTAATCATCGGTGCCTTCATCATTTTCTTAGCCGTCTACGCCATCACGGCCTGCTCCTGCACCCGCCGCCGCAGCCGCCGCCGCCGCCGCCACAGCAGGTCTCTGCAGCAACCTAACGCCGCCGTCGACCAGTCGCTGCCCGTCACTGTTTACCGGGCGAGCCACTTCGAGGAAGGCATCGAGTGCGCAGTCTGCCTCTCCAAGCTGGCCGACGGCGAGGAGGCTCGATTGCTCCCCCATTGCGGTCACGGGTTCCACCGCCGCTGCATCGATCCATGGTTGCGTATAAACGACACCTGCCCGCTCTGCCGGAGCCGCGTGGGCGACAGACGTTCTGCAAACCCCAGTGCCGGTGCTGGGTCGACGCAGAATCCGCCTGCGGAGACCGTTCCGGAGTCACCGGTCTCGGGGACGAACTCCACGACTGCGGCAGTAGACGACGGAGCTGGCTCGCCGGGAGGGGAGATCGTGATTGAGATGATGATGAGGGTGGTGGATGGGCTCCCTTCGCCGGTTTCACCGGAGACATCGAATAGGTCCGCCATGGAAGAGACCGCGCCGCCTTCTCCAGCGAGGTTTTGGTGGACTTGGATCCTGGAGATCAGGCGGACTGCTGCTGCCTCGTCCGAAGGCCCGAGAGAAGGCGACATCGAGCTGGGGTTGGGAGGAGGAGGAGGAGGGGAGGGTAACGGCCTGCCTCCGAACTCTCCGAACGGCCTGCCTCTCGGAGAACATCGCGATGCAGGAAACAGATGAAGTGTAAGAGAAATATTACTTTCTTGTTACATATATAGATAGAGAGACAGAGACAGGGAGGGATGGAGAGAGAGGGAGGGGTTTTCCGTAGTTTTTGTAATGAGCAAAAAGATGATTCATTCACTTTTTGGAAATAGATATGGCACTACATGATTAGATCAATATATTATTTAGAGTTTATAATAGTACATATAATAGCAACTATCACGAACAATTATGTTCTCGTTCCCACATACACGACAAGAACTGAGAATATTAATCTCGGTGCTAATTTCAAGGATATGAACGACAATATGGGGGGCAGTGAAACCACTTGAAAACACCCCATAGGTAAAAAAAAGTGACCCTGATTCATATTAATCCATGAGAATTACTAGCTATACAGCTTGCTATGAATTAAGATATCATCAATGTTGTTCTAAATCTCACAACATTTATGCAAACAAATCTCAGTTATTAGACGAAAAAACATCAGCAGTGGTCCAATTCCATTACCAACATTCTATACGTCTGTAATTTTTGAACCAAAGTCACCAAAAAACAATGTTTTGACTGAAAAATGAATCAATAAATAGATTGATCTTATCCCATGAATTTAAATAGATGTATGACAAAACAAACTAGAGATGATCTCGATGTTAGATAATACCAAATGATGTATAATTATTTAACTCGCAAAAGAATTTGCAAAGACTTGTTACACTTGTAGAAAGCCTTTCTCTTCCAAATAACCTACGACTTGTCCGGCCATGGCACAGGGTGAAGGGCAAACTCCATTATCTTCTTCTTGTATTTCTATCTACAGAGAGAAAAAGAGTGGTTTGGCTCAACATGAGGCCTTGCAACAAATGCACATCAAAAACTAGAAGGCAGCAGTAGCACATGTATGAAACTCTTCCATGTCAGGCAATGGCTACTAGTGAAACCGAACTGAAGCCCAGAACAGAGAGGTAAACCCCAACAAGAGAATATAGTTACTTTGTTTTGAAAATGGTCTAGAATTCTATACTTTGTGACAGAAAGCAATGCATCAAGAGAATTTGCCAAAAAGAATCTGCTGGAGAAGAGAATTTCTGGCTCAATGGAGATCATCATGGAAAAACCAAAGAGATCAAATTCAAATTCCTCAGAGAGCTCTAACAACAATATTAGCAGACAGTAATGTCACAACTAGGGGTCGGCTTACGTGGATCTTTTCCCATCATTGAGCTCTGCCTTGGGAGCAATATTCCTAGTTGCATCAACAACAATCAGATCTTTCTTTTTTGTTTCTGGTATAAGTTTTTGAAGTCTACCTCCACCTTTTCTTACACCGCTAGATCAAATCAGGTCACTTTATCTTGTAAGACTAAGATATGTAATATAAATGGACATGAACGTAGGTATACATCTGATGCAAATATATATGAATCTGCAGATGCACAGTTAAGATATAACTTATGCTAAAGAAGCCTACATGCAGATGTATCACATCTTTCTAAGATAAAAAGCTGTAATTTATATCACAGTATTTTCATCTGCTTTGAGCTATCTGATAGTTCCGATACATATGTAGCTCATGATTTTTGCTTAGTAAGTAGCTCACAATGTAGATCATATAGGTCAACAGTTCCCGCTCGTACTAATCCAAGTTACACTGACCGAGTTCACCTTTAAATGCACTTTAAGGGTAGTATCATATATCTTGATGTATTTTGTATCTGAGAATTTGTATACATCTGTTAATTATGTCATGCTTAAACATTTTGTACTTGAACAGAAAACTTTCTACGTTGAAGGTTATACATGTTGGTACATAATATTTTTCATGGTATCCACAATGATACCAAACTATACTTTGCACATTGTAAAAAAGGTATATCATGTTAGTACATGATATTGAACAACTAGCTTACAGATAAATAAGCCCGTTGGACTCTTGATGGAACTTTCTTTATGTAAAAACTCAGTGATGTAAGAATGACAGTAGACATAAGAAGTTGAATGTACCTCACAGTTAAGAGGTGGTTCATATGGATCATCTATCCCAGTAAAACCTGCAGGAAAATTAACTTCAGAAAGCAAAGATATAATCATGTAAATTATGCAGAAAATGGTTTCAAGCACCGAGAAAGATCGACAAGCATGCAATATCCACTGCCCACCTGATATGCCCATTAAAAGGAAGTGAAAAAACATTAAAGTTTGGTAACTTCTCATGTAGAATTCACTGCCCACCTGATATGCCCACAAAGATTAGTCTTGATATCTGAAAATCATAATCTTCGTGGACTGAATTAGTCTTTCTTCATGTCCTATAAGGAAGGAACTTCTTCCTAAGCTAAAGGTTCTTACAATCTCTATGCATGGACATCTTAATCCTCTTATTAGAATCTCATGTCAGAAAAACCATTAATCAGAATCACAGTCTATTGCTTGATCAAGACAATAATATTTTCCTATGCATAATGAGCAAAAATTGACAGCATAATGGACATTGAGATTGATTCTCCTATAATGAAATTATGTACTCGAAAAATGTAAATCAAAGTCTTTATAAGAATGTCATGAAGGACACATTTATGATGCCATGACTAACTTGATTTACTAGTGTTACAATCCTAAGCATTAAACTTGAAGTGAAGGCGAGCAAGTTTGTTGGTCAAATTGGGTACCATGCCCAACGCTGAGACAACATTGATAGATTTAGAAGAGAAACATGACTTGTAAAACACTAGCGGGTTTCAAGCATTATCACTTACTAAGATAAAGTTCATTTTATTTTGCAATATTATCAATGAGGGTTAGGTTGCAATCAGATATGAGCAATGCTAAGCAAGATATTAAATTTTGTGCATATTAGTTTTTATAAACTGGTATCAGTCCAGTAGACAACCAATGCTTGGTTTTTATTCTTACGTAAAATTTATCCAATGAACTTGGCTACAAAAATTAACCAAAAAGAGGTTCAGGAGTTTTGTCCCTAAAACTTCTCAAATAACAAAAGGAAAAGCATATGACATTTTCTCTCTATATTACTTAATTTGAAGTCTCTGGCTGACTCCTGATAAAACAATCAAATGTAACCATGCCCATTTAAACAACCACTTGGTTCCATTTTTAGCTCAAACAACTTAGTAATCATGGCTCAAATCAATTTTATAAGTAAAATTCCATACATTAATGATCTCCATATCCCTCATTGGGAGGATCCTTGTGAACTAGGTTCATCTCCTTTTCTTTTCCTTGCAACTAAACTCTATTGAGAAATGCAAACTTCATTTATCAGTGAGAACATAATTTTATTATAATGCAAATGATAAGAATAACTTCATACTCAAAATTCAAACCAACAAAGTTATCTATAGCCTGTTCATAGGTATTTTGCTAACAATTCAATGTTATACTAGTAATGAACACATGAATTCAGTGTGCTATGCACCAACTAATAATATAGGTCAGTATGTCGACAACATGTAAAAAAGATAAGAACTTAAGAATGCATATCAGCATCATAGGTGGCATCTAGTTACATAATCTTAGAGAAGTATTTTAAGTTTGAACACATAGCTGACACAATGTCAGACAGAAAAAGAAGAATTATGCTAAAAGATACACAAAAGTTTTCAGTTCAGAAAAAAGTTAATGGTATTGAGCTTTTTGTCTAATCAGATAATCTTGTCTAATTACTTATAACATATTGTAATACAAGAATTTCTTTGAGAAACATGTATTACCATATAGATGATGACCAAAACATAGGCCATGAAAACAACAACTACTCATGCACATGTTTTGAGTAGACTTTGAGATATATCATAAACAGCAGATAAGGTTGTCTAATCATGACCCAGACTAAAGTATCTGAAGGATAAAAAATTGTGATGGAAAAAACAAAACTTCAAATTATATAGTAATAGAAAAAACAAAAACAAAGGAAACAAAATACCATAACATTCACAATGTAAAACATAATCTTAGCCACAGGAAGAGATTTCTCTGACAGAAAACCATCAAAGAAACAGAATAAACTCCATATTATTTGACAGCAATTCAATCTTTCTTCACTAAGATTCTGACCCTATGTAGACGTGGCACGTGACAAAAGATGAATACAGATCAACAGACAATTAACGGAAAGCTACCAAAACACAAATGGTGAATAGAAATTTGTTCCTTCTAGTTAAAAGATGAATACATGATTAGGTTTGGCATGTCGTACTGTTAGCCTCTTGTGAAGGTACCAGACAAGTTGAAAATTTAAAAGGGAAGACAACAGGAACAAGAACTCATTCAAGCTTATGTTTAAGTGATCAAATAAACAAAATTCCAAGTAGAAATATGAAAATATTTTATCATCATCATGCAAAGCCAACTAGGATAAGCATCATGGTCAATTTATTCTGAGAATTAATGCATCTTTCCACGTCCAGAAGACATTAAATTTCACCTTTTATCTTTCCTGCTCGAGCAAGTTTGTAAAGACCTTTTGGATCCCTTGCTTCACACAGATCTAAAGGCATATTCATGAACACCTACAAGATATTAACAACAATACAAATTAATAATTGGAAAAAAGTCTTGTGGCAGGTAAAAACAATTTAAGAAGAAGAGCTGACTTCAATGAAACTAAGGTCTGGAAGAATTGAACGACATGAGTCCCTGTCTTTCCTATATGGAGAGATCAAACTAGCAATACAGATCAAACCCGCATCTGCAAAGAGCTTTGCCACTTCACCTGAAACAATTTTACATATTGACAATTTACTAAAGCAAAGGCATCTCAGTGCATCAGGTTCCCACCAAGGTGGGGTAGGGAAGAGTTAATAGTAATAATAACAATATATAATAATTTATTTATTTATTTACTAACAAACAAATTTAAGCATCGGTTTCACGAGTGCTCTAAAAAAATCAAGCCTGTCCATGATTTAGTTATCTCAAAGTTAATTTTTACGAGACAACTTACCAACCCTGCGTATATTTTCCGCACGATCTTCTGCTGAAAATCCAAGATCCTTGTTCAACCCTTGCCTAAGGTTGTCACCATCTAGCACATAAGCAAGCTTTCCTCTAGAATGCAGCTCTTGGCCCAATGTACATGCTAAAGTGCTTTTCCCTGGATAGATTGAGATCTAAAAATTAAAAAAGAAAATAAAAAAAGCTGTTATAGCTTATTTTAGGTGCAGTAGACGAATACCCATTTCAAGATTTGTGTGCCCAAAAGAAACGATTAATTACATATTTTAACTAAATCATAAACTTTATCTAATTTTCAAATATAGCTTGCACAAAGATAGCTTCAGATTCATACCCAAGTTGATCAAACCAACAACAAAGGAACAAAACTAAGACTCCTATTTAGCTGGTTTTCTCACCTAGGGTGGCCCAATCCATGAGGCTCCCATTAATCTAGAGTCTGGTGAGAATCAATGCAAGGTCTGGTTTTTATTAGCCGTATTCATTTTCTGGAATTTATATCTTAGATAAAGCAACAACCATACAGGAAAAGCATCAAAAAGTCTGGCAGCCTACTAGCATCAGTATTAAGTTCCATCAGTAAGATAAACGATCATGATTCCATGTCTTTTGGGGCACAAAAAGCATTTGCCGGGAGCACTTATATCGCATTTAGCAGTACAGTAATTATATTAAAAATAACAATACCAAATTTATGTGCAACAATCTTGCAGTGATCCAAGGAGACAAATAACCTAACATTTATTATATTATAGGATGCCTTTCCCACTCCAAGTCAGAATAAGTGAATATAAAGTGATAGCAATGTCTATCCAATTCCGGAACACTAATGAAAGACTAGTTTAAAAGGGAACCCTAGGTTTCTAGAACAACCTTAGCCAATGAAAAATTTTACCAAAGGCAAGAACATCAAAACACTTAGGTACAAGTTTTCTTACCTTACAAAATTTGATCGGTGAGCTTATTCATGTTTTATTGACATCAAGGTATGCAATACCGTACCATACCGGTGTTTCAAGGTTAGCTCGGTATGGTACGGTACCGTGTATCGCTCGGTACACCAGGGCATACCGAGCGGTACATCAGGACGTACCGAGTGATTTTAAATATTTTTCCTCATATTGTAGCACTGTGTAGCATTGTAACATGTTTCATCCGGTAGCAGACGGTCCGCGTACCAGTATGTCATCGAACTGGTTCGTACCGCTCATACCGGACGGTACTATTCGAAATTGCATACTATGATTGACATAACATAAATGTTCAATATCAAACCATAGGACAGATATTGATGTAGAGTTGTGAGAAACCAAACAGGTTATCCTGTAGTACTTACAAAATAGCATCCTAATTCAAACATGGAACCCATTGCTGAGGAGGATGGACAACAACCACTGAACTAAAGCCCAAGCCATTATTTTATGAAGTTTGTCAAAAATTGTGAATCTAACATGTGGGTTAATCATGGTGATCATAAAAATTATCATGGGATGTATGGCTGCATAAAGATGTATGTACATAACTTGAAGAGGTATGGCTGCATTTATTGATACTCCCCAAATCCCCTACAGGAGAGTTGTGCAATGGGCAGCCCTCTTCCAGAAAATAAATATGTACTGTTTCATGTAAATTCATCCTTTTGAATTACAGACAAGGTGCAAATTGTGTAATAGGAAAATCATAATTTCATGATGACACCTAGACATTGAGATTAATGTACCAAAGATAACATTCATTAGAAGAAGAAAAAGCATGGGACAATCTCGATCAAGATCAGTATATTCTTAGTCCAATTTTCAACAAATGATGCAAATATATAATTTTCACATGAAAACTAAAAGTTGTCAATTTACATCAAGAATGAGTTCTCTCAAAACCTAGACTATTCCTAATATTATATTCAGCAGAATAACACCCAATGGCCATGGATGTGTAACAGCATATGCTCGATTTTTTGTGGATTAAAGGAAGCATATCATATCTTTTCCATTTTATTTTAAGAAGCACAAGCTTCCATTGCAGCCCTAACTTTCGTTACATGATTTATTGCTCCGAAACACGTCCAGCATTCTGATTACCGATCGTTAGAGAAGAAAATAACAACAAACATACACGACAACGAAAAAAGAATCGCCAGGAAAAAGGACCTGAGCCGCTAAGGCCGGTGATCCAAACGACGCAACCCTTCTGCTTCAGCAGCTTCTGCCGATCGAGCTTCCCCACCGGGCATTCTTGCCAGAAGATATTCGCCGACTTCCCGACAGCAGACATCGAAGCGACTACGCTGCAACCAGAGAATGCCGGTCGAAAAGATCAGCAATAGCAGAACCCGACGAAGGGGCAACATCCCCACAAAAAATTTCCCTCTCGGTTCTCGGTACCACCAACATCCAAGAACCGATCGAAACAAAATGAAACGAGGAAAAAAAAAAAGAAATCGCAACTAATTACTCGAAAATAATTTGTTTGGGGAGGAGAATGAGCTCCGTGCTTCTCCCTCCTTCGGGAACCCTGTTTCGTTCAAACGCTTGTTGGTATATCCAAAGAGAGAACGGCAGATCCGAGTAGCTCCGCCGGTGAGCACGTGACGCGTCCCCCTTTCTTTATGGTTTTCTCCATCCGCCATGGCTATGCACGTGACAGAGGCGCGAAGAAGCGGGATGTACTCCTCATGCCAGACGGGCGACGCTGTTGAGCCAACGGGTCTACCGACTTACTAAGCCAATCAAGGAATAACACGTGCCTCAGTCTAATTATATTTCTGCCCTGAAAATTATCAATTTGCCCCTATAGTTTTAGGGTTAAGATATATTTTAGTATACGTGGTTTTCATTTATTCGTGTTTAAAATAATTCTTATATTTTAAAAGTATAATATATAAGCTATTTACGTATATTAAAATCTATTTACGTAGTATATTAATTTATAATAAATTATTAATATAATAATATGTATAATTTAGTGTTAAGGTTCATTTTAATCTATCTTCTATTTAAAAAAAAATAACATATAAGCTCCCCGTGAAGTTTAAATTAATAAACGTTAGAGTATGGATATACTAACTTATAATAAATTATTAATATAATAATATATATAATTTAAAGTTTAAAAAAAATTAAAAACTCCATCAATCATTAGTTGTCATAGAAGTAACCACCACCAGCAGCATCAAGCCACTACTACCTAGTAGAGCATCATACGGTAGTAATCTCTTCCATACTGATTACGAGTTCAAGAACTTTCAATATTGCCTCAGGTGGATGTGCGTCACCAATCCGATGCTATGCACGTAGTAATCTCATAATCCTTCTTCCTCTTCTTGAGTGTCTTCATCCCCATCTCCTCCCACTTCGTCCTCTCCTATGCCTCCACCCGTCGTGCCTCTGACGTAGTAGTCCAGCTCTCACTCACCTCCACCTCTAGCCTCTTTTACCTCTGCCTCTTCACATTCGTCTGTTACTTCCTCTTCCTCAACAAGTTGGTCAAGGAGAGCAAGCATGTGTAGAAGGGCTATATGGACTAGCTCAACCGCTCATTTTAGCCTGCTCTCCGTCATTGTGATGTCGTGCTTCGTAGGGGAGGTGGCTTACAAGGTATGGTGGTACTCGTTGGGATCATAATCGGTAATACAGTGGCATATGCCTTGAAGCTAGCAAGTGACATTTAGTAGATCACTTTCACAATGCCCTGTTAGGTAACAACGACTCAGTGCTATTGTTGGTAGTCACTTCCACGACAACATCTCCTTCTGTCATTGATGATGGTCTCAATTTTCTTTTTAAACTTAAATTATATATATCATTATATTAATAATATATTGTGAGTTAACATGCAACGTAAGTAGACTCTAATGTTAACTCAAACTTAATAGGAGGAAATTATATTCTACGTTTTTAAAAATATATGGATTATTTTAGACATGAGTAAATCATAATGACTTAAGAAATCCATGATCGAAACTACGATTAAAATGAACCTTAACCATAAATTATAAATATCATTATACTAATGATTTATTATGAGTTAACAGTCAAACTCAAATATTTGTTAACTCAGGAAAGAACTTATATGTTATATTTTTCAAAATATAAGAGTTATTTAAACATAAATAAATCATAAGAGCTTAAGAGATTCATAACTAAAATTACATGATAAAATAAACCTTAACCCTATATTTTAAAATTATATATTATATTATATCCCTCCAAACACTTAATTACTTCCTTTCATTGTCATTAAATTTAATAAATAAAAGTAATATATAAACAAACACTCGTTACTTTCGTCAATTGCTTTGCCGCTCGTCTTTCACAAGAAGATTGAAAGGAATATTAATGTCAACCTTCTTTTTACGTGATTTCTTTTTTATTATTTGTATTGATAGATATAGAATTATGGGACACTTTGCTTAGAAGCACGAGAGGCGTATAAGTGACATACATATTTTGTTGGAACATTTAGGGGTAAATATGCTATTGTTCCGTTACGTCGGATCGATTCTATTAATTTGACTTATCAAAGACCCGAAAGAACAAACGGAGAAAAGATACATGGTATGAGTACCAGTCTCGATCTCCGTGCCCTTTTCCCGACAAATCCTCGCAAATAACGACGAACCCTCCCCAGTGTTTGTGGGCGTGCGATGGACGGGATGGCGATTGCCGATCCTCGCCCCAGTCTGATGGTCACCAACGACGACGGCATCGACGCGCCGGGGCTTCGGTTCCTCGTCGACCTCCTCGTCGCCGCCGATCGGTACCGCGTCCTCGTCTGCGCTCCCGATTCGTGAGCCCTGCTCTATTTCTTTGGTTTCCGCCAGTACAGAACCTTCGATGAGTAGTCTCACGATGTTCTTTCTTGCTCTTTTGGAGTTTCTCGTTATGATCCGTTTCTTTATCGCAATACACAACCTTCGTGCTTGATTTCGTAATGTTTCTTTGGTGAGAAGTTGTCAGTAATTAAAACGTTGGCATCTTGCTGTTTCACGTATAGAGATTGAGGAAATTGTGCTGAACTGGCGAGTTCTCGGACTACGATTCTTGGAATATGGGGATGAAGTGTCATTGTTCGGTGTAGGACATCATCTTTTTGTTCCTTTTTCTTGTTTTATCAATTGACGGAGGTCACAAAAATGAAGTCTGCTAAAGCAGAAGCTTGATTTAGCAGTAGATGGAGGCCAGTGAGGCCCAAGAAACTAATAGCTAGATTTTTTTGTTCCCGCCTTTTACCAGCCTTGTTGATCGCATTTCATATGCTGACGTGGGTGCTGCAAACTGATTCTGTTGCAGCTATTTCCTGATGTTGGATATGTACAGCATTTTCTTGTCGAAATATAAAGCAATCCCTTTTACCAGATCGGTTCAGATCATGCTACCAGCAACCAGGAATTCTGAGCTCTTACCCAGTGTTCAGGGTGTATCTGGACTTAGCTGAGATATGAAAACCAAGGGATGCTGCTATGCAATTTAATCAGGGATTAGGAGTGCTCATAGTGCTTGTTTCAGGCAGTATCTGTCGTCTGACTACATATCTAAGTATAAATAAGCCATAAAAAGCTATAAGGTGACTGGAATTGTACGTACTCATTGGAACAAGTCAAATTCTACCAGGACCTACTAGAATCCACTGGTATCAGTTGGACTTAGTGTTTATTGGCCATATTTGAGCATACGCTTTGGCATATCCGATGATGTCAGGATAATTGTAGCTGATTGAAAAACCATAGAATTTAGTGTCAGACGTGGTCAATGCCAAGTCCAATTGGCCTATACTGCATATTATGTAAGAAGGTCAATCATGCATAACAAGATCAATGCAAGTGTATTTATTCAATTGATCTCATACATAGATGTCTCTTAACACTCTGAGTCAAGGTTTTTGGTTCAGCAGACATCTTTATCCTGGCATGGCTTTATACAGGTCAAGTGCTTTGCTGACATTGCAAAATTGAACCATGTCCACCATATTAACATGACAAAATTCTTGTTTGAAAATGTTACACCTCTGATGTTGTAGTAGTGGAAATGTTTGTTGCCTTATGCCTAACATGCCAAGATGATGCGCTCCTTGTTCAGAATTATGGTACCTTTGTATCATAAAATTGATTGTTGCACAGAATGGGATAACAATCAAAGTGCACTTACCATGACATGGTAAACTGTCTTCTCTCATGATATATGCAGCGACCAATCTGGTGTTGGACATGGCATTACTTGGCATCGTCCTCTCAGTGCTAAACGTGTTGAGATTATGGGTGCTACATCTTTTGCAGTATCAGGTTCTTCCAACTATCTGCTATTGCTTCTGGCTACTTAGTATTCTTTTGTTTACTAATGACACTTTTGTTTTGAGGCAAGCCTTCAACTAATTTATATTAGATTGAATTTTTTTACCAGTGGCATTCCACGATTATTGTTTTGTTGAAATCTAAGAAGTCATGTCTCAATGTTTTGCAGTCCAAAATTGATTTCTGCTAAAGTTTCTCTATGGTGGTCCCGCTCTCGATAGTTTTAATACTCTGTACAATTATTCATTTATGGGCACCTGGACCACAAAAAAGGTGTAGTCTTTTAGAATGTTAAAGAGAACTGGCCACAGGAAGAGGTGAGAAGCATATTGCTCTGTGTATTAATTCATTTAGAGTTTTAGCTGATAAGGGCATTCTCTGTGTGAAGTTCTTTAGAGTTTAAAAAGCATCTGACCCCTTGACCAATTCTTTCCATTCCTTAATTCAGATTTCTATAAACATAGAATTACATCTTTGTACTAGCAGTTTGATCTTACCATCATCTAGAAGAGGAAGTTCTTTCCAAAAATTCTGCTAGCTTCCTACAAGCTCCTTTGAGCCTTTTTCCATTATTTCAGACATTCAGTGTGGCAGAGCTTTTTATTCTTGATAAGAGATTTGGACCAAATTCCTCTATTGACTCTGATTCCCAGATCTTGGTGGATGGGAAGAACTTGCATTGCTCTGCTAAAAGTCTTTGAAACATAGTAATATGTGGGGTTTCAATAACTTGGTTTGATCATCAAACTTCATATTCTTCTTCTCTACTGAATCTTCCCCGCACATCCTACAGTCATGAGATTCTAGCTGATCATATTATAACTAAAAAATAAAATACTCTTGTTAGACAACCTATTGAACATCTGCCACTAATTAAATACCAAGTACCATTGCTATTGAGATTTCTAACTGGCGTCAAACTTTTGGAGTTTTGATTGGGTCTCATAAACTAGCTTTTTCTAAGTCTCACTGGCATGAATTTTGGCTCTACTTTGCCACTTCTCTCATCAGTTTTGGAATTAGATTGACAAATTCTTAATTCTTTTGTTATCTTATGACTCCAGTAAAAGTGATATATGTGTATACAATTTGCAGGCACTCCTGCAGATTGTGCTTCTTTGGGAATTTCTGGGAAACTCTTTGTTGCTACAATTCCTGATTTGGTAACCTTATTACTTGACCCAAATTGCCTAATCATGCTTTATGTTACTAAATATTTTACTCCAACAGAGGCTACTATTATGCACCTTATGCTATTTTCTAAACAATAGTACTTAGTCATGCATCTTGCATATACTTAAGTAACTAAATGTTATATGATATTTGGAAATTTACCCATTTTTCTGCATGTTTCAGGTAATTAGTGGCATCAATATGGTAGCAACTGTGGATACCACATGTTAGTAATCTGTTGTTATTGTCTTCTATAGTATCTGTCTTTTAGATCTTAATAGTTATATTCTATGCCAATTAAAAGTGTAACTCAAGAAACTGAATTGCACTTTAAAGAGGATTTTTTATGGTGAAAGTGGTGAATATTGGATGAAGTTGTTCAGTTCTGCGTGTAGTTTGCTGTGTGTGCCCATACAGAATGGAACTAAAGAAAATGGCCATCTTTGCATTGTGATGTTTGTTTAAAAAAAATGGGAATATTATTTTTAATTACTAATAAATTATAGTGGGGACATCACAGCTTCCAATCAATAATAGTTGTTGTCTCTGTTGTTGTTGTTGTTGTTTACAAATAAGAATTATTTCATGTATTCTACGCCATTTCTTACTTGGAGAACCTTGGAATATGAAGGTTTTTGATTAAATCATTTGTTAGATTTTGTTTAAAGCATCCTAGAATTTCAAATTTTGAATCTACTTGTTCTATTTACTCAATTTTTATTATCATCTTTGATAATAAATCACATTAATCTCTTTGTTTATGTCTCTTGATAACTGAGATCTATTGATGTCAAATTCTTGTCATGGTTCAGTTTTCTCAAAAACCTTCTAGAAGTAGAGGAGGCCAAGAATGCAATCAAAACAGCTGGTTTACAGATTGGAGCAGTAGATACTCTTCAATATCATTAGTTTCTAAAGTCGTGTTTAGTTGTTTTGGGATGACATTCTTGGACTCTGTCTTTGCTGACTCAAGATTAAATTGGTGCAAGTGATGAGACTGGATATCAGGGTAAAGGATTTAATTCAATTCTACATTCAGGGAACAAAGATTTGACACAATTGAAAGTCTTAAGAAAAAGGTTGAGAAGAGAAAGGATTTGGAGACTCTTCTTTGGCTAAATGCATTTCTGCAATATTAGTCTTTGATGATTAATCTGAAAGCCAAGTTAGCAAGGCTAAAGCCTCTTTTAAGGGTATTTTAAAAATTATTATTAAGCAATGATTGTTGACCAATTGAGAGAAAACAAAGTACTTTAAGGTTTAGGTTTAAGTGGTCTTGATGCACAAAATTAATTTGCAGGAAGATGAAAAGATATATGAGGAAGGGAGGATATAAAATGACATGCGTACCGGAGGGGGAGAGGGATATCATTCACGTCTAGAATTGGAAGGCTTACACCTTTTGCTGAACTGTACTTTGAGAATCATGAGAAAACTCATATCTCTAACTGCTAAAATAGAATGCAAAGAGAAAAGTATCCTTGTACAGGAATTTATTATTGTGAGGTATTCCCAATAAAAAAATTCACATCGTGTATGGCAGTTTGCCATATATTGAAATATGTATGTAGCATATGTTATATCTTCAACCTGTTCAAAGTTCTGATTACTGGATGCCTAAACACAGATTGTAAACATGAATGGTTCAGTTATGTCTCCTTTTGTTTACATTTTTGTTTTTGAGGGAAAGATTGTCAAGCCCATTTAAAATTATGATTATTCAAAATGTGTTAAAGACATGGTGAGAATTCAGTCATAAATTACATTGTGATATCTCTGAAAATGTGTTGCTCCAGTTTGAGAATCCCTTTTATACTTTAGTTAAATTGGTAATGGATCTTGGATTGGCTTGGATGACGCTACATTTTGACTTAAATGACCCATGACAATTGGCAAGTCACATGCCTTGTGCATGTCATGTCCTGCATGGCTTCTCAAATCCTATTTGGCAGTCCAACCAGCTCCCAGGGGCTTCAGGCTCTGAGATCAAAAGTGGTGACTGAGAATCTTAAGTCCCTAATAATTGTGCTCGGCTCTTGGGAAGACCAGAATTGATCATGCTCATCTGAACATTCATAGTGACCTAGATTCAATTGGGATTGTGATGTATCCTTCCCAGAATTGATCTGAGATCTGTCTGCACTGACATACAGCTTCTCTTCTAGCTGCTACATAACTTGGTTTGGATTTATCACTTGCTTGACTTGAGTGTTGGAGGAGAAACACCAAAAGCAACTTCTTCTAACATTGTTTGTCTTGCAAGCATGTTGCCTTGGCATTTTAACTCTCTCTTTTACAATACCCAGTCAGCTGATTAAGAAGACTAAGTGCCACATAGCCATCAATTTGTTAGCTAATTCATCTTCCTGCTGCAGTACTGTGACACCAATGATTTTTCAACTTGCTTGCTTTTGTAGGTGTCCATAAATGATTATTGTGGGTGTTCTTGGAAAATGAGTGTTTTATTGCAATAGTGCCATAGTTAGCTTATTTTTCTTTCTATATGTTCATGTAACACAGATTTATATGCATATATTTATAATGCTTACCATGAATAATTGTTCGTGCTATTAGCTTTTTTATGTTCAAAAGATGGTTCGTAGATTGGAATTCAACATAAGAGATTTTCACCTTTTATAAGCAGTTCTTGTTTCTTTCATATGTAGCGTATACTCTGGGACAGTAGCTGGTGCACCGAAAGCATTCTTATATGGTGTACCTGCTTTAGCTATATCATATAACTGGTATGACAGGACTATTATCATTTGGCTGTTGAATTCTTGCTGATAATTCATGGTACCATAAACCTGTCAGGAGGGAATATTTTTTAGGTGTTCCATGTGTTATCAGCATGATCTTCGGCACTTATTTGTACTTACATTTCAATGGTTCAATTGATCCTATAGTGATTTAACTGGTTTAAATAACACAGCTCTACCAATAGTGTAGCATTTGTTACGGACTGTTATATGTATTTCCTTGGGCAAGATATTTGTGATTTTCTTTTCTTTTGACAAATTAATTTTCTGTTCAGCTGTATAATGCAAATTGGCTAGTACCAAAAGCTAGTTGCTACCTTTGCCAAGCAAGCATTTGGTATTCTTTGCATCTTCTTTTGTATTCTGAATGATTGGAATATGGTAAACTAATCCTCACTGGTTGTAACTATTTATGTACATTTTACTTTTTTTGAAGTGAACATATTACATAATTCATTGATTGTCATTTGTGTCACAGGAATTACAGGCTATAGGAGGTATCTTCTATGATGTAGATTATCCAACTGCAAACATATTACGTTTTGGCTGAAATTTGCACATAGATGGATGATAATCAGAAAGGCATGACCAGTGGACTAGAACAAATTCCCATCCAAAACATTGGCGATTCAAACTCACACATAAGACATGTTGATTTACCTGGAATGTGAATTGTTCCAAATCGTAATAAGAATAGAGATACATGGTAGATCACTTGGTTTGGTTCATGGTATGTGACTGGTAAGATTATTTGTTTCATTATTTTGAGTTGTAGTACATATTGCATCACTTATTTTGGTTCCATACTACATTAATGGACTGGTACAGATCTGGTACCTGAAGTGTAGAACTTTAACATGCATGATGAACTTTTGTATCCAAGTGCAATTAAAGTTTTTGATCATGATTGTATAATATAAGATAAATGAATTATGACACGTATAATACATTCATGTCATGCAATTGTACCTGCAACCATCATGCATGGATGCAGATTCTTTTATGTTTGTCTAGATATTACCAACTGGTATCTTGGTCGACTAGATTTCAAGTTTTAAATATAAATGTTATTCTGGATGAGAAGTTATACAATTTGGTGGGCTATTTGTTCATTTTTATATCTCAAGCGATGAATATTTTCTAGTTGAGGTAGATGATACTTATTTTGTGCCACTTAACTGGTTTTCCAGGAAGGGAAGAACAATGTTCATGCCCTGAGGCTTGCTGCAGGTGCTTGTTTGCCTCTCATAAATGCTGTACTGAATGAGCTGAAAACCAAGACATATCCTGAAGGTTCATTTTTGAACATAATTGTGCCAACAGATGTTGCAAATCACAGGGTAATATTTGAGACCTTAACTGCCTTAGAGCACAACATAATTAGCACATATGTATTAGGAAGTTTTGTATTCACGTACTTGTTTACCATTTCTCATATTTAGTAATGTTTAAGCAGTAGTCATTGGCATATAGTTTGTGAATTGTTCTTTAATATCATATGAATTAAGTTACAAATTATTAGCTAATTTATTATTATATTAAGACAGCTGTTAAACTCTTACATGTAAGTCATGACAATACTATTGTTCTAATTTTTTTACATTTCAGGTTGGAATTGGAAATAGATTTTCTAAATTGATTTATTAAGTGATCATTAGGCTTCTAGACTCATCCTTAACCTTTTTGCAATTCTATTGTCATCATTTTAGAAGACAATCAGAGCTGAGAAAAAGATAATCAAGATTTAGGTTGTCAGGGTTGAACACGTCTTTGAGAGACACATCAATCTCTATTTGCTTCCAAGTTGAGATAGTAATCAGGATTTAGATTGTAAGAGTTGAACACGTCCTTGAGAGACACACCAATCTCTATTTTGCTTCAAAGTTGATATATACGTAGGAAATATGTTCTTTAATTCTTTAATGAGGTGCATCTCTGTACTCTTATTCCATGCATGCTGTTAGTCCACATTAGCATTTGTTGGCATGTGTTATTTTTTCCCATAAATATTTATATCGACAAACTAGGTCTTTGTCCTGCTACAGTTCCTCTCACTTTTCCCTCTATTGCAAGATACTCTGTTTATGTCTTTCCTCTTTCATCAAATTTTTTATCCTGACATCCTATATCATATTCATTCTTGAATATTCTTTTTAGGCATGTTCAAAGGTGTCTGATGTTAGGTTATTCGGCTCTTATGTATCACCTTCTTTAGCCACTGAACAGTTTGTTAGCTGATGATAGTTTAACATGGATTGGTTTGGAGACAATGTTTGTGTATGCTGTTTGTTGTGGCTGCCAACAGGGATTCAAGATAGCAAAGCAGAGAAAATTTATGATCAGATTTGGGTGGGAGCAACCAAAAACTAGCGCACCAGCTGTAGAGACCTATCAAACTGCAAATATGGATGTTGACTCAGCATCGAGCTTTGGTAACAATGCTTCATCAAGTCTGGTAGAAGATGAACTCTTGTTTAAGAGGGTGGTAAATATTTTCTTTCTTAACAGCCATGTGCTGAGTTCACAATCCTTATCCGCATAAATCCATCACACGTTCCTCTTATTTCGTGTTTGTCATCTCTTATTGTAGAGTGATCATACATGTGTTCTCTAGATCTCTTCAAAGGTTTGTCTTACATTTTAATTGTTTACTAATTGCATTTAATTTCTCATTTCTTGTAATTTTCAATACCGTTTGTTCTCTGTTCTTGCACTCCATTTAGCTGTTATAGTGTTAATACCAATGTTATTGATTTTTTAGCACATATGCAACTGCTGCAAACTACTCATCAACATGATGACAAGTTATGACAGGAAAATTTTTTTTGGGGCCTATTATTTATCCAGGATAATAAATGGTATGGTATGGGGAGAATTCAACTATAGTAATAATTTCCTCAAAAACTAGATGATGTAGGTCAATCCACCAATGGTAACATGACATTTTGACGTCATATGCCTTTCATGAAGATTTCTTTATTCTGTGATTCAGGTAAAAAAGCCTCTGTTCGTTTATTCATCATAAACCTCCTTGTCATAGTTAAGCCTTTTTTTGTCAAACCTGCTTTCGGAAAAGACAATAGGTTGAGAAAACTTCGTGTAAGAATTGAGCGTTTCTGCCACAGGCACACTACCTTGGCCACGTAGGTGGCCTTTCTAGGTCATCTAGCTGTCCACTCCACCTCATCACTTGGAACTTATTGATCTGTGAGTTTTAAGCTAATCAACAGCCTGAATGCTTAGATAAAGCCTAGAATTTATCTAATTTCTCGCCTATGGCCTGCTTTTCTCCTAAGCATCCTGTAGTTACAACTAATTAGTGAAGAACAATCAAGTGTGACTAGAAAAGAACGAAAAGTGAGAATAAACAATCAAATATGATTCTGGCCTGCTTTTCTCCTAAGCATCCTGTAGTTACAAATAATTAGTGAAGAGCAATCAAGTGTGATTAGAAAAGAACGAAAAGTGAGAATAAACAATCAAATATGATTCTGGCCTGCTTTTCTCCTAAGTATCCTGTAGTTACAAATAATTTGTGAAGAGCAATCAAGTGTGACTAGAAAAGAATGAAAAGTGAGAATAAACAATCAAATATGATTCCGGCTTGCTTTTCTCCTAAGCATCCTGTAGTTACAAATGATTAGTGAAGAACAATCAAGTGTGACTAGAAAAGAACGAAAAGTGAGAATAAACAATCAAATATGGTTCTGTCCTATCTTCCAATAAATCTGGCTGACATTTCTTCACATCCAAGACTTTGAGTTTGTGCTAATTGAATCTATTTAATTTCTATTACATAGTATAGTTGTATAGATCCATGCATGTAGACTTGCATACGTTTCTTGATATGCATATAGGAATTTTTTTCGATAAATCCAACAGGCATCAAAATTTATATCTTTCTAATGAAAAATTGGAATGAATATGATCATTGATGTAACTCTTTTCCATACATTGAACAGATTATCAAGAAGAATAGTGTAGAAGCGGAAGAGGACACAGATCACAGGGCGATGGAAGAAGGATTTGTCAGTTTGTTTCCTGCTTTCTTTTCTTTAAAATTAAAATACCGAAAGAACAGCCATCGAAAATGTTGACTTCTTTTTTCTTCTCTCAGATTACAATCACCCCTTTAGGTGCCCTCTCACGCACAGAAATGGAAGCTGTGCCCTATTTCAAAGGTTGGCTGATGCGTTTAGCAGACCATTCACCTTGTTCGTCCTTGTGAAGCGTGTCTCCAGGTTTGCAGCACTGCTTCGTTCTGGTAATTTATTGATGCACCATTTGTTTTGTGTTGTGATGATCAACTATTAAAGAATAATATGGAATATAGAGTATCAGTATGTGAAAATATGTATATTAGAGAGAGTAATTATGCAAATGAACATGTAGGTCTCATATGATTGGGAGCCACTGGAGGATTCCATTTTGATATACCATAACGTAATTGATCATAAACGTCATAGTATTCCTTTCCAATTTTTGAATAATGGAATTTCAATCATAAATTGGTAGGATATAGTGTATGTACCTCGTGAAACACATTGGCCAGTGGGGGGCAAATTGTGGACCAGTTTTGAGAGAGCAACTCACCAACTTGGCAGATTAAGTGAGAGGCCAAAATGATCGGGGAGAGAAATTTGAATTTTTCTTCCATTTATCTGTAACTAAATCCAATAATTTTAGCCCCTTTTTCTTAAGAAGATGATTTTACATGACTGTCCCATTATAGTTTAAGGATCCTCCTACAAATTTAAATAAAACGTACATATGCATACATTTATAATTAACATTCATTCAAATATTAGGATCATACAAATATTCACCCAATCAACTCCGATTAGTCACTCAAACAAAACAATGGTTATCATTCACTAATTAACTTTAGAAATATAAAAATATTAAACGTATTTATAAATTCTTTTGAGAGAATTAATCTTGATTAGTATCTGAATATTATTCCTCTATCAGTTAATGATGGTTTATTAATGATGTATTAACCACCAAAATATTTACACTTGCTTCTTGCTTTTATCATCAGTTTGTCCATCATGTCTCTAATGGTCCAAAATTGAAACTGGTGCAGGTTACGACGTTTCTTGTCTTTCCATATCGCCTCAGATAGAAGACAAAAAAAGAAAAGGTACTCCTCCTTAGCTCAATAGTCTTTTACCTCTTCACGGTACCACTCATTCAATCAGTTCATATGCAGAGTTACATTATGAGCATATTAATAAAGAAAAATGTCACTTCAACGAGCACCATCATAATTAATAAATGAAGAGGTCACTTCATTGCAACCTCAATCAAAGCATTATTCCCACACGTGCATAACCTCTCGTAGGATCTTATGGGTGATTTGAGTGGAGCTTTGCATGTCCAGTGTGTCTGAACTACCTACCTCATATATATGATATTCCACTTAAGGGCGGATGTTTTTTTTATGCCATGTATTATCCAACCACTGATTGAGACGGGCCCACCCACTTTTACTGCTTGGAATTGAGGGAGAAGCCGTGAGGACGGCGTTGCAGAGGTCGCACTTTATCTGTGCTGCATTCCCACTCGACTGCTTCCCTTATCTCTCTCATCCGCCACTACCCACCACCAATGTCTACCCAACTCTGGTTTCTTCTCCTATTTTTCCTACTCTTTCACCTCCTCCACTCATGTCTTCCTCTGAGCTCGGCTCACCCCCTCGACCCCCTCACCGCCGCCGAGATCTCCACCATACGTCGCGTGATCCAGTCCTCCCACGTCGGCGCATCTAAGTCGCTGGCCTTCCACTACGTCGGCCTCGACGAGCCCGACAAGCCCGACGTGCTGGCATGGGCGCAGTCGGCCACCCGCGGCCGACGCCAGAGGCGGCGCGCGTTCGTCGTGGCCCGCTCCGGAGGGGAGACGCACGAGATCGTCGTCGACGTCGCCGACGCCTCCGTCGTCTCCGACCGGGTCTATCGCGGTTCCGGGTACCCCATTCAGACCTTGGACGAGCTGGAGGCGGCGGCCGCACTGCCGCTGAACTACACCCCGTTCGTGGAGTCGGCGCGGCGGCGCGGGGTGGCGCTGTCCGACGTGGTGTGCTCGACGTTGACGGCGGGGTGGTTCGGGGAGGCAGGGAGGGGGCGGCGGCGGCTCAAGCTGCTGTGTTTCGTGGCTGGGGAGACGGCCAACTTCTACATGCGGCCCATGGAGGGGATCACCGTCGTGGTGGACCTGGACGAGATGAGGATCATCGGCTACCGGGATCGGATGGTCGTGCCTGTGCCCAAGGCGGAGGGGACGGACTACCGGGCGGCGAAGCAGCGGCCCCTGTTCGCGCCGGAGACAAAGCCCGGCGTGTTGGTCCAGCCGGCGGGGAAGGGCTTCCGTATCGACGGCCACGTGATCAGGTACACTGGCGGCCCCCTTTGAAGCCTCTTTTCGTCCCTTTCGTTTTACCACCGCAGGCTCTGCTTCATTATCTGACGTGGCGTGAAAATTGACCGTTCCCTCACGAATGGTGGGCCCACTCTCTTCTGCTGCCGTCAGCAGCTCGGGTTTGGAGTTCAGCGGTGGGTGCGTTGGAATCACTTATATACCCCAAGAAAAATAAGAATTCATAGTTAATATGGGAGTTGAAAGTGTAGCTTAGCTTGAAAAGATGGATATAAATTCCTGAACTCGGATTCCATCTTCGTCACTTTAGTTACCATACGAGCATGCATCGTAGCATATATAGTATTAGTCCAAGTTGATGAGGAATATAATTCAAGCAAAGAAATCAGTGGTAGAGGCGTAATTCTGATGCACACCAGCGGTGACTTCTCTGCTTCTCCTCGTTGATCACAATTGCAGATGGTCGAACTGGGACTTCCACTTGAGCTACGATGCCCGGGCTGGCCTCGTTATCTCCCTCGCATCAGTCTACGATGCCCAGAAGGGCGGTCGCCGGCGGGTGCTGTACCGGGGCTACGTCTCGGAAGTCTTCGTGCCGTACATGGATCCAGCGGAAGAGTGGTACTTCAGGACCTTTTTCGACTCCGGCGAGTACGGGTTCGGCTTGTGGGCGTCGCCGCTAGAGCCGATGACCGACTGCCCCGCCAACGCAGAGTTCATGGACGGCTACTACGCCACGCAGGATGGGGAGCCCGTCAAGCTTTCCAATGTGTTCTGTGTCTTCGAGCGCTACAGCGGAGATGCTGCTTGGCGGCACACAGAGTTGGGAATTCCTGGACAAATGGTGAGTTAGATCTTACACTCCTCCCAAAAGCTTATGGTTTCTTATGCTTCAAATTTGGTGGTGGTTTACAGATCAGGGAGGTCCGGCCTGAGGTGAGCCTGGTGGTGAGGATGGTCGGCGCACTCGGCAACTACGACTATGTCACTGACTGGGAGTTCAAGACCAGTGGATCCATCAAAGTCGGGGTGAGATGATCTCTGCAAATAGAAGTTTGCATCTTCTTTCATCTCGCCCATCGAAGAATTGAAGATGAAGAGTCTTTCCCTCAGATGCATGCATCATAATCTTTGCAGAACGCTAACAATGTTGTCGCGCCGTGCATGCATAGGTCTCCCTAACAGGCATACTGGAGGTGAAGGGCACGCCCTACACCCACACGGACCAGATCACCACCGACGTGCATGGCTCTCTGCTAGCCGAGAACACCATCGCCGTGTACCATGACCATTTCGTCACTTACTACCTCGATCTCGACATCGATGGCCTCAACAACACCTTCATCAAATCCAAGCTCAAGACTGCTAGGGTTGCCGACGGTGGCGACGTCCCCCGCAGGAGTTACTGGACGGTGACCAGGGAGGTGGCCAAGGTGGAGGCGGATGCTCGCGTGGAGATCGGGTCGGTGCCCGCCGAGTTGTTGATTGTGAACCCAAATAAGAAGACCAAGATGGGGAATCACGTCGGCTATCGGCTCATCGCCAATGTCGCGCCCGCTGCCTCATTGCTCTCCGACGACGACTACCCCCAGATGCGAGCCAGCTACGGGAAGAAGCAAGTGTGGGTGACTCCATACAACAAGTCGGAGAAGTGGGCAGCTGGGCTTTACGTAGACAACAGTAGAGGAGACGACAACTTAGCTGTTTGGAGCCAAAGGTATGTTAGATGGTCATGGAAATCACAAATTTTCAAATAAATAAATTTTTTTATTTAAGTAAATATATCCTTTCGAGCAAATAGATATGATCTTTTTTTTTTTTCCTAAAATATAATCATCCGAATAGATATGTCTTTTCATATGAGCAAATACATTTTTTTATCCGAATAAGTCTCTCTAATATGTATAAATATGATTAATTTTTTATTGTTAGTTTCATTTGATATAGATGAAAGAGAGAGTCCAACAATTAAGGAATATGGTTAATCGAGAGAATTGTTGCCCCCTAAATTCTGGGGTAAATCATAACTTATCCACATATCATCCATAACCTCTTTAAGAGTTCAATTCTTGACATAGCATTAATGAGTTATGAAAAGGTTATAAACCATATTCTTGATAAAATTATATTGTCAAATAGTTTTAAAATTAATGAGTATGATAAATATGTTTATATCAAAAGCACTCCAAATTGTTATATCATTTTGTGTTTATATATTGATGATTTGTTGATTATGGATAGCAATCATGATGTTATCATATCAACTAAGAAATATTGATAAAACATTTTGATATGAAGTATATGGGTGAGGTGGATGTCATTTTAGATATTAGGATCTCAAAGACATATGATAATTATATTGAGACTATACTAAAAAAATTTAATGTGTATGATGACGGTCTAGTTAAAACTCCGATAGATTTGCTTATACACTTGGTCAAAAATAATAGTGAACCCATATCACAGTTGGAATATTTTTGCATCATCGGGAGTCTAATGTATGTAATGAACTGTATGCGCCCAAATATAACATTTGTCACAAAATATCCTCCTGCATATACACTCTTAAGCGTTTACATATTCATGTACATTTTATTGAAAATTTTTCATTTATGTGGGAGATTATTAGAAATAGTAGGTCAAAATTATTTTTAAATAAATAAAAAATTTCACTCGAAAATATGTCATTTCGAGCGAACAGACATGACCTTTCACCCTGAAAAATAATCTTTCACCTAAATAGATTTCTTTTCACCTTAACGAGTCTCTCCAATATGTATAAATAGATCTCATTCATGTATTTCTTTGGCATAAATCAAAGAGAGAGTACAGAAACATCTAAAGTTTGTTCTTCTTATAATTTAGAATACTACTATTGCAAGAAGTGGTTATTGTATATTAGGAGATGATTACTGCTAAACCGTAAGCACCGGGGCAAATTCGTCTGAAGGAGAAAGAGTCCAATTCTTTTCCTGATCTTTTTCTTGTTTGATCTAACCTAAGTTATTTTCTTCAGATTAATTATTTTCTTTCAGTCAAATTATTTTGAATGGAAGAAACACAACCTTCACCCAACAGGAGCAACATCTGTGAGAGGAATTATGCTTGCTGATTGATCTGTCAGTCACATCTGATCTCAACATCACTGAATGTAGACATCAGCTTGCATCTCTTACATCACTTGGGATTGAAGAAAACAGATTCCAGTAACAGAGCTTCCATAATATGTCATCTGAAAGCAATCTTCTTGTTGGTTCTGATGCAGGAACAGGGCGATCGAGAACGTCGACATTGTCGTCTGGCACACGGTTGGTTTCCATCACATCCCCTACCAGGAAGACTTTCCATTGATGCCGATGCTGAGCAGTGGTTTCGAGCTTCGACCTTCCAACTTTTTCGAGAGCAATCCATTGATCAGATTGAGGCCGACAAAGCAAATGCCTTTGCCAAACTGCACACTCATCGTTTGAAGAGATCAAACTTTCTTCCAGTTTGATCGACACACAGCAGCTTGCTGCAGTGACTATGAGAAATAAGTCTTCCGTGGAATGCTCTGTTGACCTCTGTTTGGTGCAGTGATGCCATCATATGTATCCATTGTTAAGCAAGCACAAAGATACCAATGCTATACAAATTGGCTGGTGCATTTGCTGGAGTAATAAGCTAATATTTTTCTGATACAATGTCTTCTACCTTCTGTACTGCTTGATGATTCAGCCTATTAGAAGATCAAACTCATCCTTTGTAGAGCCCATGAATCACACAGGTGCATTCAACCTCAAAGCAAAGTAGAAAGCAGGGAATAAAGAAGGAAAAAAGAAACATGAGCCTAAATAGAAAGAGATAAAGCAAAAAAAAAAAAAGTGCAATTTTCAGCTTCCTTTGCACTGTATTCCCTTCTGGCTGATGAATCACTTGTCACTGCTAAAAAATACACATGATTGATCAAAGATCAGCACATAGACAAGTCCTGAAAGGGATCTCCATATTTGTCCAAGAGGCTATCTCATTCATGGTGCTAGCTGAAACTGCAACTACTTTGGTTGGTATCTCCACCTTTCTGGTGGATCACTTGTCACTGCCAACACACACATTTAATCAAGCATCAACACACAAACATGCACTGAATGGATTCCTATTGTCCATGTTTGAAAGAGAAGTCAGCTAATTCATCATGGTGTAAAGTGAAACTGTAATTACTGTCTGAGATATGTGTGATCATCTGGTTAAGAGCACAAAGTGCACACAGTGCACCAAGCTGAGCACAACATAAACCAAGTCCTAAAGTGGAGGCATCCATTGTTCGTGTGTAGCAATGCTTTGAGATACCAACCTGCTTGCACACTTCATGTGGATTCTCTCCTCTCCACATTTGCATTTCCATCTGTACCATCCAACACTCGGCATTTGCGCCTTGAGTTCATACGGCCATGGGCTCCCTCCGCTTTCCCTTCTCTTTGCCTCAGCCACCGAAGCCACCGCAGAGGCCTGCGCTTCGCCAAGCCATGGCGGCCGCGGCTGTCGGTGCCGGAGTGGGCCTGGCCATCTCCATCGCTCTCGAACCGGGTGCATGCGCGTCGGGGAGAGGCCGGAAGGCGGGCAGCGAAGCGTCCCCCGTCTGGGCCACACTCACCCTCGTCGAGACCCTGCCGCCGACGGTCATCGTGGAACCGAGGAGCGGCACCAAGTTCCCCTCCGTTGTGGACGACGGCCGCCGCCTCTTGGGCATCGGAGTGCGGTATTGGAAGCGTCCCACCTCGAAGCGCAAGAACAACATCACCTATACATATGGTAACGATCCGAGTCTCTTACATCTCGCCATTTTTCCTGTTCCAATTTTTATGGCCACAAGAATCCATTTATCATTTTTTTTCTGATATCTGACCTTTATAAATTGATTAAATTGGATTTAGATAACCATTAATCGAATTTGAGATATATATATATATATATATATATAAGAATAGTAAATTAGAAATGGAGTTATATATATATATATACATATGTAATTACCAATTATAAATAAATAGATAGCTAGATTGATAAGTTAGATGTAACGGTTTTTCCTAGCCATTAGATTTTGATCTAACGATCGACATTTTTTAAATTACATATATATAATATGTGTGTGTCACGACGTTTTACTTCCTCCGTCCTTTGGAAATCTCGGGAAGCCCCCGTTGGGAACAACGCTGCGCCGCGCCCTCAATCTGCCAACCCACGGCGGCAGCCAACGTCGGCGCCTCCCTCGAATCGGCCGACGCGCCAAGGAACCGAGACCTGCGTGGCCTCACCCACCACTTTGAACACTGGGACGAGTAAGACCAGTTTCTTGGGTCCCAACGACTCCATGCCTACGCCTTTGGTAACTGGTTGCGATTGAGCTTTCTTCCTTGCTTCCGCCTCTTGAATGTTTAGGCTTCCTTCGTTGACCTAAAATGTAGTGAATTGGCCATTATGCTCTATACATGTTGGCATCATGATATTTACGCCTCAACATAAATTTGGTGTATTTGGTTCTCTACAATTGGTTAGAGCACTCCGTCAATCTGTTTGTGTCTTTTGAATCAGCATGTTGTCTTTACTCTTACAATCATACGATTATGCTACCAAATTCATCAAATTAGCTTTTGCCCATCAAGAAAATCTCCATCAGATTAGTTTCTTGAACCTGTCGAAACTCAAATGGCATTTCACCGCATCAGAGTAATGTTGCGACTGATCAGCATATATATTGTGAACCTCTTTCTTATCGGATGGTATATTGTTTGTTTGTTTTCTCTGATACTTGCAGGTGTGTATGCTGATGAGAGTGATGTAAAAAGATTGAGGAAGAAATATGGTGCATTTTCGGTCTCTGAACTGAAAGGAAATAAGGAGTTAATTGATGATGTCCTGGATCAGGATTTGCGCATGACAATTAGGCTTCAAATAGTGAACCGCACGCTAAGCATACGCAATCTGCATGAAACATTTGCAAAGGTTGTTGAGAACGAGCTCCAAAAACATGGTGGATCAAACAATAAAGAATTGCTTCAAAGGTACTTTCTTTCATGTTCTGCTCGTTCCTCCAGTGAGATATATTCACTACATGATGAATTGTGGTATAATTACCCATAGATGTCTTTCTTAAAGACCAATCATCTTGATTTTCTTCATATTTATAGTATTTACAGCCTGGAATACATTGCTTAACATATTGTAAACCACCTAAATGATTTAATAAATTAGAAGAGCAGATTGCCTTTTCCATTTCATCTATAAGACTAGATGCAAGTCCCATTTAATCTTGAAGCTAAGAAGACTTAATGTCTTTCCTGATTTTTTCATCTGTTTGTTATGATATTTTTGGCAGGATTTCCCAGCAAGCAATCTATACTGTTATGTTATTGGTGTCATCAGAAAAAAGTGTTCTAGATATAGGGATGCAAATAAAAATCATATTTGACTATGTAGTATGTAATAATTTGATTATTGCCTCACTTCAACCCACTGATGGTTTGAGTTAGGAGAAGTTGGACTGATTTAACTTTCTTTTCTTTTTCCTATCATGAATCAATCATAAAGGTAAAATCAATGGGAGCGTTGGCACTAGAATTTTGCTGCTTTGTTATTCATAAATATGTTGCTCATGACATCAAATGATGGTCATGGATTGTTGTTAGTTTGACACTTCTAAGCGGCACTTAGGAGTTGTTTAAAACATGGTTTTTAATTTCGATGTGTACCGCCCGATATAGGCGGTACACACTAGTCCGAGAGCCTCTCGGCACGCAGATCGCCCGCTACCGGGCGACACCAAATTTTTGGCCCCGTATCGGACAACACGAGGCTATATCGTGCGATAACGGTCGAAATTTCAATCGTTACCGAACTATATTAGGCGTTACTAGTCAATTTCAACCATTACCAACCTGTACTGGGGGGTAACAATCGATTTTGATTGTTATCGACCTTTAGCTAGTTTAGGCATACGCATCAATACGTATCGTACCGAGCAAGGTTCGGTATGCCGGTACGAACCGAAATTGCATACTTTGGTTTAAAACAAAATTTTAATAATAGTGTGAAGTAGAAAAAACTTCATGAAATTAAATAGGCATTATTTGTGTGATTCAGATTATTGCAAACAAGGTTCACTGTACCACGATGTATCGCTCGGTATGAGTGGTACGTACTAGTCTAATAGAGGATTGATATAGGCAGTATATACCAATCCGTCAGTATATCTTACTATACCATATGTTGGTACATTGGTACGTTCCATACCAATGGTCGATCGGTACACTGGTATGAACCGGTAAAGCGAATCATGATTGCAAAGTGACTGTCCATCATAAAAATTATAGGAAACATGTACTTCAAGATATTGTTAGAATCTTCCTATTCACTTTCTTGCATCTGTAAATAAAGGTTTTATTGTGACTAAGATAGTTATCACATTATTTAGAATACATATCGTTCTAAGATTCTGTTTTGAAACAGTTTGCTCAAATGACCTCATGTGCACTTAAAAAGATGTAGTATAATTTTATGATGACAGGATTAAGTAGTCCTAATGCATAAATTGTCGAAGTTCTTTCACTCCATAAATTCTTGGAGTTTTTCCAGTGGAATTTGGATGATGCATAGGGCTTAATCAAGCTTGGAATTCCTTCGAATTTTGTTTTCTTCCCTTTTCTTCATTTTGTTTGTTAGCATGGCTAGTTGTACCCAGTAGTGTGATGGCACATGGCCATGTTGCTTGCTATGGAGAATGGGATGCTTATGATAAACATCCCAAAACACATTTTTTTAATGCTAAGAGTGTTCATCAATTTATGTTAAATTCCTTGGTGGGACTTACCTTTTAAGGAATATTTTATGATGATGAGCTGTTTGCTCTTAGCTTTAATCTACCTCATATCATTAATGTGCCACTCTTCACTTTGGTAAATATCAGGGTAGTCACTGTTTTCAGAAGACCACCAGTCATTTAGTGTTATGTATTTATTATATATTCTGATAATACACGAGCAAAGTACTGTTTTATGGTAGATGTTCCTCTAATTGTATTTTGGCATGTAATATTTGAAGCTGGATAGCAGAACATTCTTTTGTGTGTCTGTAAGTATACCAATTCATGTTTACAGAATACTTGGTTCCTTCCAAATTTTCATATGTTAGGCATTTTGTTTTTGTTCTGATAAAAATGTCACTATTCATCTATCCATCCATCTGTGCTGTACTTATAAACTTGCTTTCAGTAACAATTTCATTTCGTATTTCCATTCCTCTCATCAGTATTTAAATGTTTTTCACCCTATCTTTCAATATTACTGTTGTTTGTATCAAATGAAGGCAATTTTGTGTTTGCAAAATTAGTTTCACATGTAAAATAATACAAAATTAGTTGCATGTAGCTGAATTGAGTTACCTTCTTTCTAATGTTCATCATCATAATTCATCCTCTTTTTTCAGGTTTAATTCTATATTTATGGATGACCATAAGGTCATAGGAAATTCTATCTTCGATATTTCGAGGGAACGTGGTTATATTCTTCGAATAAGAAGTAAGTTGTTTTTTGTTGGTTCACCACTAGTTGTTTCTATCAAGATCAAGAATGAAATGAACTAGATTAAATGAAATTATTAGAACTATTTTTCCTGTTAGTATATTCACATGCAGCATGCGACAGTTGTAGTGTACTGTTATAATATATTTTAATAGGCTTAATCATAAATATACATCATATTTAGAGTTGTCCAGTGCTAGTTGAGTTCATAGAGCTAATATTTGGTGCCTCTTTTGCTAAATTAGTTTATAGCTTTTGGAAACATTAACGTAGATTGACTTAACCAAAGACCGTCTAATTTTACAGGCTCGTTTAGTGCTGTAATAAAATTTTTAGGGTACCATTTACATAACTAGGAAACAACTTCATCAGCTAACAGCTGGAAAATTAATACTCTTCAAATTTGTTCAGTTTTTCATACGAAACTCAAGCATTTGAATTTCTTAATTTGGCTTCTACATCTAGCAGTGGATAGTTGTCAAGGTGACTTTTTCTCCTTGTAACTGCATCAGAGGATCTTATGGCGCATTCTGTTACCTGTGGATCTATTTTTTGCATGGGCAACACTTTGTAAACATTGTACAACTTCCATATTGGTTGCATTCTTACATTTGATACTTTGTTACTGTTCAGTGCATTTGCTTGATGCTTCCTTGTTATCTTTTCTTTTCTCCAATACATATTCAGATCTTTGAAACTGAAGTTAATAAAACCCTGAAAGTCATCAGTACATCGAGTGCTTCAGATATTTGGTACATTTACTTTCCAAGTAACCAAGTCATTTGGTTATTTCTATGTTTTGCATGATAGCTTTGTTTCAAAGGCTTAATCTTTGCGATACGTCTGATCATGCTAGTTCATCATGGATATGTGGATCTCTTATATCCTCACTGTTGCAATAGTTTCTTGTTTTAGGTTGATAATGTCAAGGTCTGTACTAAATATATGGAAACTAGCTGTTTCAAGTTCCTTTATGCAAAAAAATGTTGCCGATAAAATGTGTTTTTCCATGCATTAACATATGTTTTGATGTATGTAGTTAACCTAGTTTGCGTAGACAAACGCAGCCTTCCCTGCTGTGATGATGACATATTATGCATGTATAAAAATAAATAATCATCCTACTTTTTTGGTGCTCATTTGGTGAAGCTGTTCATGTATGACATGCATCAAATGATTACTTGTGATAAGATATATTTGAGTTTTACATGACAATAAAATTTTTTTAATGTCTTTGAGCTCTTATTCTTGTGTTCTAGTTAATGGAAAGGAAATCGGGAAAATCGAGAGCAATCTCATATGTAAGCCTCTCTTGGATTTGTATGTTGGCAAGAATGCATATGACAAACAAGCTCTACAAGATATTCAATATACTTTGGCTTCCATTCTCCAGGAGAGATCTGATTGATGACTTCATGTTTCATCTATCAAACATCAAACATTGACTGACATTAACATCTGCAATAAAAGTTGTCTATAGCTCTTTTTGTATCAGAAGCAATTTACCTCTTTCCTGTCATACATAGTCTTTGGTCATTGTAAATTTGAAGTACTAAAATATCCTCTCTTTTTTTCTTGGCACCATATCAGCAAATTGTTCTGCTTGTAAGAGACATGGAAACTAATTTTTTATATTCTGACAAACAGGCCCCCAGGGTTTATTATTATATAATGAGCTGAAAATAATGTGGCCACATGTTCAAAAGGTCACCTATTGTTGAAGCTATCTTTCACAGTTGTAATCTTTCAGTGGTACTTAGGGTCGAGAATCTTTTAAGATCTTATCTTTCAGCAGTATCTGTAAAGAAAACAACCTGTTTGACCATTGCAGAGTCAATGTTCCAGCCTTGCAAGTAAATTTTACTGTGCATGGATACGTGCAACAATCCATGTAAAGCATGGATCAGCGGTGCCAAGTCCCGATGCATGTCTATCCTTTGCCCTGCAAGTTGATATGAAGAATCCTGTCGAGATCACATTTATAATGTGTAAAATGCCTGGGATCACAAGGCTGTGAAGTTGGAAGGGTAGATAAGCTCTCAAGGGGATGACTTGTAATGGTGTCTCAGCAGATCATCCTTGCTTGGGAGGAATATTAAATGCCATAGAGAGCTCCATTCTGTGAGGCCTCAGACAACCACTGCCATCAAATGAATTGTTCTCGATGCAGATAGATAGATAGATACTGAGAACTTTGTTGTTGTTGTTGTAGTAGTAACCTATGCAAACAAACAGTAGATCCAAGTAACAACTCTTTGCAACTTTTCATCGGAAGAATAGAATAGAATAGCCGTGTGAGAAAGAGAGAGCCCGGAAAATAATAGCAGACAGGAATTTAATGGTCAGCATAAGATAGCAGAGAAAAAGTTAAAGAAATGGGGGGCCCATATTTGATGTGACCCTTCTTCTACCACACGTACAGTGTGATCAATGAAAGAAACAAAAGCTGCTTGTCTCCACCTTTACGTATATTTCCCTGAGAAATGAAAGCCTGCCCACAAGCTGCAGCTTATCCGGCGGATCTGACCTGCTTCCAGTTGTTTAATGGAAAGATGCCATCTACGATTCACCCATCTTCTCCTTTCCTCACTCCCCAACAGACAGTGGATCTCGACTGGCTTTATTGTGGCATGGATGGTTGTGTTCAGCAATAACCAGTGCAACTCTGACTCCGCTGATGATTCCAGTAATACAAAACAAAGCAGTCGATGGCGATGGGCAAGCAAATATCGATTTGGTCTACCCAATCACAGGCACATACGTTTCATATTATGGATCTCAAAACGCTTTTGTAGTCGGTAATCATCTCCGTGAGCAGATTCCAATGGATGCATGGGTTGGCCACCCATTTCATGCGTCAGAAGTCTCATCTCTTTGTGGTGGTATTCTTTCTTGCTTGCTTGCTTGCTTGCTTCAGTGAAAGACGGAAAGAATAGTCTTTGTTCATTGATTGGACACTTGCAACCTTTGGGAACCGTAAGAAAGCTTCTCTTGACATCTTCTTCCTACAATCAAAATGACAGTTCGAGTATTACGCTGATCTCCTCATCGGATCTGACATCTATTTGGGAAAAAGTTTCTGATCTTTAAGCTGCGAGCTCTCTCTCAGGAGCCATTCACAACTCCACCTCTCTTACTTGCCTTCTTCCTCGGTAATTTTCTTTTGGGTGTCAGTTCCTCCACAGACACAAAGGACAAAGAGTCTTACACATTCCAAGGAGTGATCTGTTCTCCTTTCTCATGAGATGATCATAAGCGTATACTATAGTGAATTAAAAGCATTTTTCACATATTACACATGACTTATCCTCTCTCTCTCTCTCTCTCTACGCAGATCCAACGAAGATGATTGACATGGATGCCTCCTTGACCTGTAGCTCAAATGGAAATAACTTGAAGCAAACGTCTTCTTCTTTACCATCTCAACTTGTTTACAGCAACAATGGCCGTCGACTTTGACTATTCCACTTATGTTCACATGGCATAGATATCACATCACTGCATGAACGAATAATGCAAGTATTATTTGGATGATGATACCGATGATATGACAATCGGATTATTAATATATTATGGTGATTGGGAGAATCGGAGGGTTAGGATTGAGAGAACGCATCCAACCATTATAATACCGGAGGGAAGGCACCAAAATATATAGAATTGATGTGGTGAGAGAGACGTGCACTCCGCGGCTGCTCCATCCATCCGCCGTTTCCTTTCTCCTTCCATGGCAGGAGAACCCATCGCACACGCATCAGCCAACCACCATTCGCCGCGTGTACCCTCTAGATTCCATCTCCCGACCGTCTTCTTGGGATCCGGCTTGAGGTGGCTGGGAATCTTAGGTCAATGGATATCATCAATCAATCAATCATCATAGCTTGAGATTAAAATTAAATTTAACAGAGATCATAAACACTAAAAAGATTAGATTTCGAACAAATTCAATTCATTAATTAGATCGTTGGAGTCGAAAATTTGATGTAAGATTTTTTTTTGTATCTTTAATAAAATTAATTTTATATAAATATTACCTCAAGGATTGAGATTTTGAGAGTGATTAGGTTTAGTCTAGTTTGATAGAGTCTTATTAGATTAGATTAAGATGCAATAATTATGGAATTAGGTGGAAGAATTGCAAGATTAGGGTGAGAATAAGACTGAAAATTTAGGAGGATAGTCTTATTTCTTCCCAACTGTGTATCCAATATCCCAAGAAAAAGCATCTGAATGGGAGCCATCAGCAATGTGAATAGATGCGTTTCGTGCATTGTCCAACAAAGATCTACATTTATTGCTGCTGTCCAATACAGCTATCAAAACCTATCATTTTCCTCCAAATTGGTAAGATGGATTACATTTATCGAGTCAATTGAGGCTTAGCATTATTAATTGAATGTCCAACATATTCTCATTATTGATAATAAAAAATATTATCAACCACGCCAAACATGCGTGCAGTTTGATTCCAAATAATAATATATTACTTAAATTAATTTTGATGCTGCCTAAATCACTATTCATAATAAACAAAAGAAATATTTATGTATCAAACAGTCGATTGCACATTTGTATGTTCTTCCTTTTTCTTTTTCCTTCATTTTTGTCAAGAAATAGTGCACATATATTTCTCTCAAATATATGATTATGTACTTGCCAATTTAGCATATATATCCTTACAAAACTAAAAACTTCATAGATATACCATTATAGCTAATTTTCACTGTGTGTAATGATGTTGAAATTTCAATCTATTATTAATATTACTTCAAAATATGTATCCTAAAAATACTAATTTATATTTTTAAAATTAAATTTAAAAATAAGAAGCCAAATAGACATATAAAGAATTCAAATATTTGAATATATATATTATTTCATATAGTTAGTTATCTTTATCATTCTGATATTTATATTTTAAAAATTATATTAATATCTCTATAATTTTGAAAGTGAAACATTAATATTCATTTATCATAAGTCATTAATTTCATCGATGAAAATATAAAAATAAATCAATAATTTTTAATATTCTAATTCGTAGTGACAGAAGGTGTCGATGGTAGTAGACTACATCGTTACTATATGATAAAAGAGCACGTCTCAACTTTCATCATCACTCTTCTCATCTATAATAGTCCCTCGTGGTTTTAACAACATCACTATTTATCACCATCGGCATCTTCCATCACTATTGACGTTATTTGTCACTATCGCCTGAAACGTAAAAATTATTTATATTTATATTTATATTTTTATATTTTTATTAGTAAAAATCGGTGACTTTAGGATAAATAAATTTGAATATTTCACTTTAGAGATATTAATATAATTTTTTTAAATATAAAAATTGAAATACCAAGGTAACGAATTAGCATTGAGAAAGTGCAAGCATGCAATTACTAACCTTGAGAAAGGATAGATTTGTAAAACCGTATCCCCACCAATGTCTCTGCAGATTCCAAAAAGTAGGTATTGGTTTGTTTGGTTGTGATTTTTCCACATCACTCTCTCTCTCTCTAACTTTCATTATTCCATTGCCATTATTTTGACAAAGATGAATTACTAAATAAATAAATATATCTTCCTCTCTTAAACACACACACACATATATATATATATATGTATAATGAATAATAAAAGGTTATAAAATACATAAAATAAATATTTTGTACTGAGTTCAACCTTCTCACACTCCATTCTATATAACATACCCTCCCTGGAGTGGTTAATCTTGAAGAAGATATCCTCCTCCCCTCCTCTCCCTCCTCATGGCTTCTGCTCTCATCTTCCTTCTCCTCTTGGCCGCCGCGGCGGCCGCCTCAGCTGTCCCCGACTTGTACATGGTGACCAGTGGGGAGGGCCACAGCGAGCAGGTGTCCGGGCGGAGCGAGGAAGAGGTGCGTCTGCTCTACCTGGAGTGGGTGGCCAAGCACCGGCCGTCCCGCAACGCGCTCGCGGAAGAGGCGAGCCGGTTCGAGGTGTTCAAGGACAACCTCCGCTACATCGACGCCCATAACGCGGCGGCCGATCGCGGGGAGCACGCCTTCCGCCTTGGCCTCAACCGGTTCGCCGCCCTGACCAACGAGGAGTACCGGGCCAAGTACCTCGGCGTCCGGGCCGCCGCGTCCCGCAGGAGGAGGGCCTCATCGGAGGGCAGCAACCGGTACCGGCTGAGGGACGGCGATGATTTGCCTGATTCCATCGATTGGAGGGAGAAGGGCGCTGTTGTCGGCGTTAAAGATCAAGGCAGCTGCGGTGGGTGCTGATATTACCATTTATCCCTGCGTTGACTTCAATTAGTTGCAATTTCTGCTCTATTTTTCTGTTTGCTTTCTGCGAATAACACTTTAAATCTGATATTATTTTCATTTAATTGCATTTACATGAAGATCGATCTTTTCCTCTCTTTTTTCCCATCCTTGTGAAGTTTCCCCTTTTCTTCTGTTTTGACTTTTGGTAAACGACATGATTTTGCTTCCTACGATGTACTAAAGGTGTTGTATTTTGGATGATCTGCGAATAGATCTGCTTTCAGATTCTGTTTCAGCCCCTCTTTTTTGTGTAAACTTTGCTTACTCTACAAAATTATTTACTGCTAGTATCACACTTAGTTCATGATTCATCTGTTTCAGCCCCCCCCTTCTTGTGTAAATTTTGCTTATTCTACAAAATTATTAACTGCTAATATCACACTTAGTTCATGATTCAGGATCTTATCCTGTTAGATCAAGTCACCAATGAAGGATTTTTGCGTTCAAAGATCTGAATTGGCATGCTGATGATATCTAGATCTGATGGTGTCACAGGGAGCTGCTGGGCATTTTCGACGATTGCTGCTGTGGAAGGTATCAACCAGATCGTGACTGGCGACCTGATCTCTCTGTCCGAGCAGGAATTGGTGGACTGCGACACCTACTACAACCAGGGCTGCAACGGGGGGCTCATGGATTATGCCTTTGAGTTCATCATCAACAATGGTGGTATCGACACCGATGAGGACTACCCATACAAGGCCCGAGATGGAACTTGCGATACTTATAGGGTGACCTATTGATTAGTCATTTACAACTAGCAACCCCCTTTTTTTTCCTGTTGCTTTGTTGTTTGTGGATGATGTTCTAATGAGGTTTGGTGCTCACCTTTGTCATGTAGAAAAATGCACATGTTGTGGCAATTGACTCATATGAGGATGTTCCGGTTAACGATGAGAAGTCTCTGCAAAAAGCAGTTGCTAACCAACCGGTTAGTGTTGCTATTGAAGCTGGTGGCAGGACATTCCAGCTTTATGACTCGGTAAAGTTGCCAAAAGATAATGCAATTTTATATTTCTACCAATTTTCTTTGTTTATAAAATTATGTCACGGCTTAAACTACAACTTGATCTTCTTTGAACCGATGTTCTAATCCTTATGGAAGCTTGCAGATTTTTATACTTCCATATTATGGTGACCTAGGTTGAAAATCTTTAATCACTTCTAATTGAATTGATTGTCATTTGATACATCAACAACAAATGTTTTAACAATTTGGGACTGAATATGTATATCTCTTTTTTACTGATTGAACTCCATTCAACACAATATTTCTGGTTAAGTCAAGGACATTCATTTTTCTTTTATTGTTTTTAGTAAAGAAATTTTCAGTTTGTCTCTCTCTCCAATTTTTTTTCGCACCACCATTAATCAACTCACCTCTTCTAACCATACTATCTACAGATTTTTGTTGAATATTTTTATAATATCTTAGATGATTTTTTTCTTATTTTATAGTTTATTGGATTACAACTAATTGTTCACAAATAAATATCTGTTTAATCTTTTCTTATGGCTCTGCATACCTATCTCAGCGTTTTCATGTGAACTATACAAGCTTTTCATACATATTGATTTGCAACTGTCCAATACTTCAATTCATTAAGCCACAACAATCATTTATACTCAATCTCCCTCTCCATCTTAACCACCAAACTTATGAAAAATATCTCCATTAATCCTTTTACCATGTTGAATGATAAATTTAAAAATATTTAAAATAATTTTCATGTATGATCTTCTTATCCATCCATCCTCACTTCTTCTCTTAAATTATCTAAAATTATAGTTCATATTCAATCTTAGAAAATTTTAATCTAGAACTTTTAATTTGAGATTTGACTTGGTAATTCAAGTTTAAAATTTTATTCCAGCTAAAATTCCATATATTAAAATAATATCATTAGCAAATAGCATATATGATTAGTCAGTTTGCCTAATAATATGTTTATGTTGCATCAGAATTTATATTCCCTAAATTTTTTTATGAATCTGTGGATTTTTTCTCTAGACTGATATAATTTCTAATGTGTGTGGTTAATTAATATGGAAGACACTGCAAATAGACAAATGCCACTAGAAATAGAAATTCTTAATTAAACCCTTCCCATGATAATACAAATGCATTAAGTGGCATGGTTTGAGAATTATGATCTATTGTTTGTGATATGAAATTTAGTTGGTTAATAATCTTCTTCTTGAAATGCTATGAATGATTTAGATGATACCATCTTAGCAGTGGCATAGGTTCCATTTGATGATGGATTTGCTTTGTGATATGTGATGTACATATATCTCCAGTTTGCTGCCTAATATCTCATGTAACTTTTTGTTGCAATAGTTGAAAAATCAAAGACTGATTATATATATATATATATATATATATATATATATATATATATATATAATGTCCACAAGTCCTCTTTTTTTTTCCAAGCTGCTACTTTCCTTCAAATCTATAGATGTCTTTCATGTTGATGAGTTGAAAAAATTATTGCTCCAATTTTTTTTCAGGGAATATTCACCGGATCTTGTGGGACTGCACTAGATCATGGTGTGACTGCAGTAGGCTATGGCTCCAAGAATGGCCAGGACTACTGGCTTGTGAAGAACTCATGGGGTGAAGACTGGGGCGAGGCTGGATACATCCGAATGGAACGTAATATTGCATCTGCCACTGGCAAGTGTGGTATTGCAATGGAGGCCTCATACCCCATTAAGAAGGGCCAGAACCCACCAAACCCTGGTCCATCTCCACCTTCTCCCGTTAAGCCACCCACTGTCTGTGATAACTACTACACCTGCCCAGAGAGTACCACATGCTGCTGCGTCTATGAGTACGGGCGCTTCTGCTTTGCATGGGGATGCTGTCCTCTTGAGTATGCAACCTGCTGCGAAGATCATTACAGCTGCTGTCCTCATGACTACCCCATCTGCAATGTTCAGGAAGGGACCTGCCTAATGGTAATCCATACGATGAAAAATTACTTTCATTAGTTTGCTCAGCTGCCATCATAGAGTCGTTGTTACATAAAATTTAAGGGTGTAGGAAAAGCATCCATAACTGAGATAGAGGTAAGGATGAATGATAGGTTAGTCCTATATGACTAAAGGATAAAGAAATAAGGTCTTAAACATTGAATTTGACCCACAAACTTAAACCTTCTAGTTTTTTGTCTTGTGTTGGTGTCCAACTATCATATATGATGACCTCAGCCAGTTTTGTCCCAAACATAATTAATTGAATTTTCAACGTAGGATTTGTGTTGGGTGTTCCAAAAACTAAATAAAGAAAAATAATATTGAAACAAATAAGCGGGTTTAGATTACCCGTTTGAGCTACCAGATAATCCTGGTAAGTCTCAGTCTGATTGAGCTGCACTGTGTTTGAGAAAGCAACAAAGGAAACTGACTTATTGATTCTTTTTGATGGTTAAAACACACATGAGAGAGAGAGATGGTTGCTGGTGTTTCAGTTTGCTTTATCTCTATATAAATTGTTCTGGTTTCGATGTTTTATTGCCTAACTTGTCCATCTGGTTTGATTAACAGAGCAAGAACAGTCCACTTAGAGTGAAGGCTTCCAAACGCACTCCAGCAATTCCCTACTGGGCTCACTCTGTCTCGGAGGGCAAGAGGAGCAGCGCATAAGCAACATTGAGCAGGTGAGGAGCGAGAAGCACAATATGATTATCAATTATGGATGTCCTTGCCTTCAATGTGGAGTTGAGATGCAGCAATTTGCTGCAATGCTTATTGAAGAAGACTAGAAGCTCTTGTTGTACATGTCTATAAGTCCAGGTGTTGGACAACTGAAATGATGATTTTACATTACTTCACTTCCATTATCATGTAAATTAACTGAAATTGGATTTCCCGTAATTTGCCTACAAACTCTCTCCATGGATTTTTATGTTGGTACTGATACTACTGGCAAATGGCATCAGCAAACTTGTTTGTATCATTCCAAGTACTCGAGTTGCTTTTTGGCACCATGGTTGACGTGGAGGTTCTGTAAGTCGACATTGCTGAACCCTGTTCACCTCAATTTCAGCAGTCGAGGCGGAATCTGCCAAATGCCATCATCGACTGCTTGCTTTAAAATTGCTTTTGATTTGTTTGGCTATGATTTTTCCACGTCACTCTGCCTCTCTCTATCTTTATTTATTACATTGCCATTATTTTGACAAAGATGAATTACTAAATAAATAAGTATATCCTCTCTTACACACACATATTATATATATATATAATAAATAAATAGAAATTATAAAAATAAATAAATGAATATTTTGTACTGAGTTCAACCGTCTCCCACTCCATTCTATATAACATGCCTTGGAGTGGCTAATCTTGAATTAGATATCCTCCTCGCCTCCTTTCCGTCCTTATGGCTTCTGCTCTCATCTTCCTTCTCCTCTTGGCCGCGGTGGTGGTCGCCTCAGCTGTCCCCGACTTGTACATGGTGACAAGCGGGGAGGGCCACAGCGAGCAGGTGTCCGGGCGGAGCGAGGAGGAGGTGCGTCTGCTCTACCTGGAGTGGGTGTCCAGGCACCGGCCGTCCCGCAACGCGCTTGCGGAAGAGGCGAGCCGGTTCGAGGTGTTCAAGGACAACATCCGCTACATCGACGCTCATAACGCGGCGGCCGACCGCGGGGAGCACGCCTTCCGCCTCGGCCTCAACCGGTTCGCCGACCTGACCAACGAGGAGTACCGGGCAAAGTACCTAGGCGTCCGGGCCGCCGCGTCCCGCAGGAGGAGGGCCTCATCGGAGGGCAGCAACCGGTACCGGCTGAGGGACGGCGATGATTTGCCGGATTCCATCGATTGGAGGGAGAAGGGCGCTGTTGTCGGCGTTAAAGATCAAGGCAGCTGCGGTGGGTGCTGATATTACCATTTCTCCCTGCGTTGACTTCAATTAGTTGCAATTTCTGCTCTATTTTTCTGTTTGCTTTCTGCTAATAACACTTTAAATCTGACATTATTTTCATAGATCTTTTCCCTTTTTTTCCCTCCTTGTGAAGTTTCCCCTTTTCTTCGGTTTTGACTTTTGGTAAACGACATGATTTTGCTTACTATGATGTACCAAAGGTGTTGTATTTTGGATGATTTGCGAATAGATCTGCTTTCAGATTCTGTTTCAGCCCCCCTTTTTGTGTAAATTTTGCTTGCTCTACAAAATTACTTTCTGCTAGTATCACACTTAGTTCATGTTTCATCTTTTTCAGCCCCCCTTCTTGTGTAAATTTTGCTTACTCTACAAAATTATTTACTGCTAGTATCACACTTAGTTCATGATTCAGGATCTTATCCTGTTAGATCAAGTCACCAACGAAGGATTTTTGGTTTCAAAGATCTGAATTGGAATACTGATGATATCTAGATCTGATGGTGTCACAGGGAGTTGCTGGGCATTTTCGACGATTGCTGCTGTGGAAGGTATCAACCAGATCGTGACTGGCGACCTGATCTCTCTGTCCGAGCAGGAATTGGTGGACTGCGACACCTACTACAACCAGGGCTGCAACGGGGGACTCATGGATTATGCCTTTGAGTTCATCATCAACAATGGTGGTATCGACACCGATGAGGACTACCCATACAAGGCCCGAGATGGAACTTGCGATACTTACAGGGTGACCTATTGATTAGTCATTTACAACTAGCAACCCCATTTTTTGCCTGATGCTTTGTTGTTTGTGGATGATGTTCTAATGAGGTTTGGTGCCCACCTTTGTCATGTAGAAAAATGCACATGTTGTGGCAATTGACGCATATGAGGATGTTCCGGTTAACGATGAGAAGTCTCTGCAAAAAGCAGTTGCTAACCAACCGGTTAGTGTTGCTATTGAAGCTGGTGGCAGGACATTCCAGCTTTATGACTCGGTAAAGTTGCCACAAGATAATGCAATTTTATATTTCTACCAATTTTCTTTGTTTATAAAATTATGTCACGGCTTAAACTACAACTTGATCTTTCTTTGAACCAATGTTCTAATCCTTATGGAAGCTTGCAGATTTTGATACTTCCACATTATGGTGACCTAGGTTGAAAATCTTTAATCACTTCTAATTGAATTGATTGTCATTTGATACATCAACAACAAATGTTTTAACAATTTGGGACTGATTATATATATCTCGTTTTTACTGATTGAACTCCATTCAACACAATATTTCTGGTTAAGTCAAGGACATTCAATTTTCTTTTATTGTTTTTAGTAAAGAAATTTTAGGACTGTCTCTCTCTCCAATTTTTTCTTGCACCACCATTAATCAACTCACCTCTTCTAACCATACTATCTGCAGATGTTTGTTGAATATTTTTATAATATCTTAGATGATTTTTTCTTATTTTATTGTTTATCGGATTACAACTAATTGTTCACAAATAAATATCTGTTTAGTCTTCTCTTATGGCTCTGCATACCTATCTCAGCATTTTCATGTGAGCTATATAAGCTTGTCAGACATATTGATTTGCAACTGTCCAATACTTCAATTCATTAAGCCACAACAATCTTTTATACTCAATCTCCCTCTCCATCGTAACCACCAAACTTTTGAAAAATACGTCCATTAATCCTTTTTACCATGTTGAATGATAAATTTAAAAATATTTAAAATAATTTTCATGTTTGATCTTCTTATCCATCCATCCCAACTTCACCCTCACTTCTTCTTTTAAATTATCTAAAATTATAGTTCATATTCAATCTTAGTAAATTTTAATCTAGAATCTTTAATTTCTATGATTTGACTCGGTAATTCAAGTTTCAAATTTTATTCCAGCTAAAATTCCATATATTAAAATAATATCATTAGCAAATAGCATATATGATTAGTAAGTTTGCCTATTTTAAAGACCATAATATGTTTATGTTGCATCAGAATTTAGATTCCCTAAAATTTTTTATGAATCTGTGGTTTTTTTTTTCTCTAGACTGATATAATTTCTAATATGTGTGGTTAATTAATATGGAAAATACTGCAAATAGACAAATGCCACTAGAAATGGAAATTATTAATAAACCCTTCCCATGTTAATACAAATGCATTAAGCGGCATGGTTTGAAAATTATGATCTATTGTTTGTGATATAAAATTTAGTTGGTTGCGATATGAAATTCTTGAAATTCTATGAATGATTTAGATGATGCCATCTTAGCAGTGGCGCAGGTTCCATTTGATGATGGATTTGCTTTGTGATATGTGATGTACATATATGATATATCTCCAGTTTGCTGCTTAATATCTCATGTAACTTTTGGTTGCAATAGTTGAAAAATCAAAGACTGATTATATATATGTGTGTGTGTATATATATATATATATGTATATGTATATGTATATGTATATGTATATGTATATGTATATGTATATGTATATACACACACACACACACATATATATATATATATACATGTACATATATATGTACATGTATATATATATAATGCCTACTTCTGTTGGATTCTAACAACGTTCTTTACAGCAGAATTTGCCTGTCGAACGAGTCTTCTTTTTTTTTCCAAGCTTCTACTTCATTCAAATCTATAGATATCTTTCATGTTGATGAGTTGAAAAAAATTATTACTCCAATTTTTTTTTCAGGGAATATTCACCGGATCTTGTGGGACCGCACTAGATCATGGTGTGACTGCGGTAGGCTATGGCTCCGAGAATGGCAAGGACTACTGGCTTGTGAAGAACTCATGGGGTGAAGACTGGGGCGAGGCTGGATACATACGAATGGAACGTAATATTGCATCTGCCACTGGCAAGTGTGGTGTTGCAATGGAGGCTTCATACCCCATAAAGAAGGGCCAGAACCCACCAAACCCTGGTCCATCTCCACCTTCCCCCGTTAAGCCACCCACCGTCTGTGATAACTACTACACCTGCCCAGAGAGTACCACATGCTGCTGCGTCTATGAGTACGGGCGCTACTGCTTTGCATGGGGATGCTGTCCACTTGAGTATGCAACCTGCTGCGAAGATCATTACAGCTGCTGTCCTCATGACTACCCCATCTGCAATGTTCAGGAAGGGACCTGCCTAATGGTAATCCCTACGATGAAAAATTACTTTCATTAGTTTGCTCAGCTGCCATCATAGAGTCTTTGTTACATAAAATTTAAGGGTGTAGGAAAGTAGCCATAATTGAGATAGAGATAGAGATGAATGATAGGTTAGTCCGATACGACTAAGGGATAAAGAAATCAGGTCTTATGCATTGAATTTTACCCACAAACTTAAACCTTCTAGTTTTTTCGCTCGTGTTGGTGTCAGCTATCATATATGATGACCTTGGCCAGTTTTGTCTCAAACATAATTAATTGAATTTTCAACATAGGATTTGTGTTGGGTGTTCCAAAAACTAAATAAAAAATAATAATATTGAACCATATGTCTCAAGTTGGATGATGCTGAGTTCGATTACCCAGTTGAACTATATGAGCCAGATTATCCTGATGGAGCTGCACTGTGTTTGAGAAAGCAACAAAGGAAACTGACTCATTGATTCTTTTTTATGGTTAAAACACACATGAAAGAGAGAGATGGTTGCATGAAAGGGCTTGTTGCTGGTGTTTCAGTTTGCTTTATTTCTATATAAATTGTTCTGGTTTCGATGTTTTATTGCCTAACTTGTCCATCTGGTTTGACTAACAGAGCAAGAACAGTCCACTTAGAGTGAAGGCCTCCAAACGCACTCCAGCAATTCCCTACTGGGCTCACTCTGTCTCTGGGGGCAAGAGGAGCAGCGCATAAGCAACATTGAGCAGGTGAGGCGCGAGAAGCACAAGATGATTATCAATTATGGATGTCCTTGCCTTCAATGTGGACTTGAGATGCAGCAATTTGCTGCAATGCTTATTGAAGAAGACTAGAAGCTCTTGTTGTACATGTCTATAAGTCCAGGTGTTGGACAACTGAAATGATGATTTTACATTACTTCACTTCCATTATCATGTAAATTAACTGAAATGGGATTTCCAGTAATTTTCCTATAAACTCGCTCCATGGATTTTATGTTGGTACTGATAACTACTGGCAAATGGCATCAGCAAACTTGTTTGTATCATTCGAAGCACTTGAGTTGCTTCTACCCTTTTTGGCACCATGGTTGACCTGGAGGTGCTGTAAGTCGAGATCGCTGAACCCTGTTCACCTAAATTTCAGCTGTTGCGGCAGAATCTGTGAAGTGCCATCATCGACTGCTTGCTTTATTGCGTTTGGTTTCTTGCCTGCATAGCTTAATTATCAGTTAGCTAAATGCCATATCCACCAAGATTGTTTAATGTTGTTGTTGTATATTTGAGATGCACAACAGTAGTGTTTCAGACAATACAGATGCTGAAAAGTGATAGTATAGTGCTCCTCAACTCATTCCACCTTATGGTTCTTGGGATCTATGTTAATTATAATCCTACTTATTATACTGATTCCAATTTCAATGAGCTCTGCATATACTGAATCATGAAACCTTTCAGAGAGCTCCATCCATAGGAATATTGCTACCTAATGTGGGGTATTGGATGCACTGAGCCTTCTTTTGCTAAAGATTGTTGATGATGTTGTGTCTGACACTTTTTTCCAGAAGCTTGAGCCCAAGATAATTCTCATGTAAAGTTTCATGGAGATCCTTGCACAGGAACTACTCTACCTGAGGCAGGACATAGGATGCATGAGATCAATAATTGATCTTATGCTCCTCTCAGGACCTGTACAATTGGTATTTGTTTTTCTGAGGCCAAACATGTACTTGGCAAGAAGGGTGGAAATAATATGTTCATGCTTTTATCAAGTGGATGTTGGGCACAACCCCACCAAGGGACAAATCAATTGCCAGTTTCAAAGACTGTTTGTTTAGGGGTGGGGATAGGAGATGGCTTGGGGGACATAAGAAGGACCAAACTCCACAAAAATGACTTGATATCAAAGAAACAACTCCATTAGTCCAAGGAAAAGACAACCCAACTTCATGAGTCTCTATCAAAACAAAGAAAGAAAGGAAATGACTGCAACCTTTGCTCAATTCATATTTGATCATTGACTTCAATCCACCAGAAATTTAAAGTCTCCGGTTCGACTTTCTACAATGACTTTTGTGTTCTTCTTGCTGATATTTTCATTTTGTATATCTTCTTGCTGATATTCTAAGTAGCAAATAATTAGAAAAAAAAGAATCATGATCTTTAAGATCTGACTGGAGTCTACAAGTTCAAAAATTCTGAGAGCAGGAAGCCATGATTGATGGGAGATGGGTCCCCGAAAGAGAAGAGAAAATATTGCAGTGCAACACTGTAACATGATTGTTGAGCTTCACCAAACTTGAGAATGATGTCAATTCAACCAGCTTTTTTTCCGACATGGCTTAATGTTCGAGTTTCCTGCACGGATGAGCTTTAGACATCGATGCAAGTCTTCCTTCCTCACATACAGAAAACAATCTTTCACCAGATCAGTGAATGCTAAGGTGGTAGTACAACAGCATAAACTCACAGCTTTGCTGTATGGCAGCAGTATTTGCTTCAGAAATCTTCAGCACTATCACATCTTTGTTAGATCTCACTGTATGATTGCCCTGCAAGGAATCAAAGATTCAAGGTAATGTCAAGATTGGTAAGAAAAACTTAATTTCTTGGATTCAGTCCCTCTCCATCTTTTGATATCAAAATAAAATATTAGTAGTGTGATCATAAAAATCATATTTATGCTATTGTTATGTGAAAAATTTTAATATCAAAATTTGAAATCAAATAATAATAAATCTATATTTACGATACGTTGTTATTCAAAAAAAATTATTTGATCCATGGACATATCGTCGTCATATACGAAAGCTACAGTGATATTGTTATGTAAATAGAACTAAATTTCTCTTCTCTTCTATTCCAGCGATTAATTAGGAATAAAGAGGAGATGAAAAAGATATGTAATATCGCATGATTTGTAATTTCTCAATAACGTCACATATTCATGTATTATTATTTGTATTAAATTTCTAGGAGATCCTATCTATTTGTAAGTAAGAGTAGAAGGTCTAAGATAAGTAATTACAAGAGTCCATCTTATTAAAGTCATCTCTTAAAAAATCTCATCATAATTAAAATTTTCTTATATTGATCGATAACTAATCTAATCATATTCATAATACATCTTACCTAATTAAATAAAATCATATAATCTAACAAGTAGAATATATGACAGCTCTATTGACGCTATAAAATCTTAGGAGCATCAACTTATCTTTGAAAGAATTTTCTATTTTCTATAGTTGAAGTTTGAAATCCTTAATTTTTTTCTAGATGAAAAATATTTATGATAATAAAATTATAAATATCAACTATTTGAGATCGACTACATGAATCTTTTACCGTTATTGAGTTATGTAAAAAATCATATACTTAGTTAAGTATAAAATATTTAAAATTTTATTTATAATTTATATTAAAATCTTTTTAGGTCTTTTTATTTTTTTTCGTACTATTAATATTAATTATTATTTTTTATCTTATAATCTATTCGAACTGGTAGTTAATTATTTACAAAGTAAATAATGATGATGATGATGATGATGATGATGATGATGATGTGAAAATACTTGAGTTGGCACAGCTGTATTCAAATTAAAAAATTTTATGTCTTATATTTTCTGTCAAAGCAACTATTGGACAAATTTATTACTATTTATTGCTGTTTGGTGCAGACCGAAAGTGGCTCCTATCTAAATGACAGTGACTCTTGCACTTACCTGATTGAGGAGGACTTGGTCACAGGATTCATGCTCTCAATTCCCATGCCATTATCACCATATTATCAATATCATATAACCATACATCTTGCCATCTGCAGCTATTTATTTATATAAACAAATGAAACATCAAAATCAAATGGAAAGAGAAGTATATATATATATATATATATATATATATATATATATATATATATATATATATATATATATATATATTTGCTTCAGTTAAAAAAAGGAAACAAAGAAGAATGCCATATAATTTAGGAAATAATTAATTTATTATTTTTCATAATTATTTTGTTTTATTTTTCTAAAGACAGTTGACCTAATGTCACGGGCGCAGGCAGAAGACAAACTACGAGGCGGCGGCTTTGCCGCCAGCCGGCAACGACAACGACGCGGTGTCGGTCTGGTTGGCGCAGAACTCATCGGCAGGGCCGCCGCGGATGCGGAAGTGGGCGAGGCTGCGGGTGGCGGCCACAAGGTTCTCCGGGCAGAGGAACTCCGCGCTGCACAGCTTCTCCACCTTACGATTGTAGTCGTGGACGAGCACGTCCACGTGCCCCGGCCCGCGGGACCTGGCCATGACGGCGGCCGTGAAGATGGCCGACATCCGCCCGGGCTCCGTCGCCGAATACCCCTTCGGCCCGTCGACGAGGATGACATCCCAGGCGACGTCGTAGAGCTGGTTGGGGAGGTCGTTGATGGCGAGGCGGCAGTCGGAGAAGAGCAGGTTCTGCACCGGCCGGCAGTCCCCGCGGCGATGCCGTCGGGCGGCGGCGATGAGCTCCGGCATCTCCCGGACCTTGGTGGTGTAGGCCACGTCGTAGGCCTCCACCCCGGGATTGCGCCCCTCCACGTGGGCGACGTAGTACTCGTTCTCGTCCGCGAACACGGTGCGGCCGCCGTGGTTGAGCGCGCGCCACAGCGGCGTCTCGTGCCCCAACCCGAACACGAGCAGGTTGCACGGCCCCCGCAGCCGGAGCACGCCCGCGACCGCCCGGAGGTCGCCCTCCTCCATCTTCCCGGTGGAGTTGGAGGACACCGCGTAGTTGACGAGCGAATCGAAGACGGGAGCCGGAAGAAGCGGCGGCGGGCGAGAAGAGACCGAGCCGGCAGACAACACAGCGGAGGAGGGGAGGCCATTTGGATCTCTCGAAGTGGTGGTGTTGAGGAGAGTAACGAGGGAGACAAAGGTGAAGAAGGCGAGGAGAGCGAGGAGCCAAACGCGATGATGGTGGGAGACCAAGATGGAGGTGGATGTGGTGATCCAATTGCCACCTTGCTTGCTGATGGACGAAGGCTGCAGAAATATCAACTTTGTGCTGCCAAATCCCTTCATCTTGTCACTTCCCCTCAATTGCAATTCACACAACAGCACAATAAATGAATGATATCTCTTTAATTTCTCCCTCTCTCTTAGAGACGAAGAGGGAGAAGTTCGTGAAGGGGAAAGACTGGAAAGAGTATGGTGCCCTCGACTGAGGTTGTTGACAAGTTGGCTTCTCTCTATCTCTCTCTCTTATATATATATATATATATATATATATATATATATATATATATATATATATATATATATATATATATATATATATATATATATATATATATATATATATATATATATATTCATTCCTGCATAACAAATGGGAATACACACATCATTGCTACTGTTGTGGTGGTACCTTCAGAGAGATTGAAGAATGGACTGGTCACAGCCATGGGTGGCGATTTGGGCACAAAAGGGGGAAGAGGAAACAAAGGGGAAAAGTAGGAATTGGATAGGAGGAAGTTGGCGTCAGAACAGAAATATTGGTGGGTTATGGCTGTCACTGTGACCTTTATTGGTGGTGAAGCAATCTGATGCCAGTGACTTCCGGGAGAGGATGGCACTACTTCTCAATACTGTAACTGTGGGCATATATATATATATATATATATATATATATATATATATATATATATATATATGGCTTGAGAACAAGGAAAGTCTACAGGGACTGCTCACCATCCATCCTTCCTTCCACCATGCTGATAGGGCTTCACTTGGATTGGAATCCACGGTATCCTCCTCCGTGTTCGCTATGCCGGATGTGGCACCTCCGTATTGGTGAATATATTGCGCCTGTTGTATGACACAAAAACATGCTATATATCCGTGTGTTTAGTTATAATACATGGTATCGGTACAAGTAACTAACAATGTTGATGAGACACATTTAAGAGGAAGGTCAAGCAAGTGATATAGGCACAATAAATGCATTACATAACTTTAAATCTTGAGCACCATAAAAGTTATCATTTTGCACTGTAGCTCCATAACACTGGCTGGCTTGTTATGGCACTGGACATTTATATAGAGGTTTACACAATCCAAGAACAGGAGAAACAAGGTTCAACTAAAACATGAAAAAACACATACTTTATTTACTGTGTGAATTTAATTACAAATACTACATAATTGGCTTTGATTTACTTATGCCTATTAATCTAATTTATTTACTGTGTGAATTTAATTACAAATACTACATAATTGGCTTGATTTACTTATGCCTATTAATCTAATTGATAACTAAATTCCCCCCAAGTCTTAAAGGAGCAACTTCAAACAATGCATAGCATGGCTTTATGTCGATAACAGCCAAAGTTATATTACACCTATCAGAATGTAGTGACACAGCTCAAGAATTTAGCTGAAGCAGATATAAAGCAATATGTATCAATCATCAAAGCATATATCCACCAATCATACTTTAAAAAAAAAATGAAACAATTATGTATAATCAACACATACCTTAATATCTCTGTTGAAAGATCCGATTGATTAGTGCATTGTTACACACATAATATTCATTTAAAGTATGCTATTTAATGTAATGAAAATTTCTTTCTTTTTTTTTTGAAGAAACACATATTTTCTTTTCAACAGTGCTGCTAAGGTAGTGAATCTAGTGATAGAGCCTGAACAGGAAGAAGCATCATGTTTCAATTATCATCAAGGCTTCTAAAGAAATTTGTATGCATGCATGTGCGTGTAGGATGTAACACAGTAAATGACAATAGTCACTAGCACATGTATGCATGGATGCATGCATGCACAGAAAGACCACATGCACACATGCGCATGCACACACATATACTCAAATGTATATGTGCACATGAAGTCATGAACATGGGGGATGCACACCAACAAACAGCATCTTTTTTTCACTGAAGCCGACTGCAGAGTCTCCAATAGAACTGTTATATTAATTTTCGCAGAAATCTCCATAATTATGGCTAGTGCTGATTGGCAGATTAAAGAGAAAAATGAAGTCCAACTATTTCATGCAATGACATCGTTGCCACCTCATGGTGGAGACTGAAGACTAAGGATCAGTTATAAGCTTCCATAATCTTTCCGTATAAAGTCATATGCACATGTAAACTCAGACTACTAGAATGTCTGTAATAGCAGAATGATAATTTTGCAGAACTGATTCCTCATTAGTCTTCTTGCAAAGACAACCTGCTCAGAAGCTAGTTAAATAGTCACCCTAGACTCATACTAATATAGTTTGGATAAGAAATGGATATCCATAATAGTCCCCAAGATTCAGTGAGTCAAACACATTACACCACCTGTCAGACTATGATAAACAAAAGTAAACAGGATGATTGTGGATTTCTAGAAAATAACAGTTCAAAAACATTGTGCAAGATAACAGTAGGAATGCATGTTGGTTTTACTCTCTTGCCTACTTCTATTTAGAGAAGTTGGCTGCAACTTTTGAACTGTAATGTAGGACCTCCTATCCACCTGTTGGCCTTCTAGGTTTGACTGCAAGCTCCTTGTGCTCAACCTAAGAAGGTTAACTTCAGGTTGACATCTGGTTGTAATAAAATCTATAGTTTATCCAGGGAGCCATATGATGTGCTCCTCAGATATCCCTGTTCCCAATCATACTGCAGGGTTGGTAGATGAGAGCCATATGACTCATTTGCATCTTAATCACTATACATTGACAATCCATAGAGAAAATTGGAAAATAGATTTAGGAAAAGTCACCAACTAAAACTTAAACAAATGCCAAATCCTTCGGAAACAAATTTATCATATAACACCATCTCATGAAAGAATTTGTGTGAAAATCAATAGTGAAAAATCTCTGACAACTAGATCTAGGCTTAACCTTTGCAATGTTTAACAACAAGAATATTTATCTTCATCTCTCATCACATGTGACTGATCAATTTTTCACATCGTGTTGAATCTGGACTGAATTAATTGTCATTGCAAAAAATCACATTTGTTTCAGCAGAAACTCAGTTTAAAAAATCTTTGGAAAAGAAGAAATCAAGCAACCCAGAGGTAATTTAAAGGTATTGTGGAATCTGTCAACAAGGTGCTTAACAGGAAAGTGAAAAAGGCTGCAGCCAGATGTTTGAGGACTTAAGTTGCAGGGTTGCTGACCCAAAAAAAAGGCAGGAATTAAATAAACCTTCAAAACAAAGTTCTCATTCATTATTTTCAACAAAGAAACAAAAAGACACTGCATACTTCAACAATTTCTGTGCCATATTTAGTAGGGAAACACTAACTTCTGAAATTTCCATAGGCCAGCTAGTGCCAACAATCTACAACGTAAGATACATCTGCTTCATAATCAATAAATACAAAGCCAAACAAGATCACAAAAAGAAAATATCTGACATAAAAAGTTGCATTCAAAGCTATAGTTAAAAGCTCAATATAAGTCAAACTGAAAAAAATGAACCATGTTCGTGAACGAATGAGAGATACTTATTATGCAAAAGATTATAACTACTGTGGTAGTGAATCTCAAAGATGAACAAGTACATTGGATATACAGCCTCACATATACGAAAAGGTTTTACTAAAACAAGGAAACTAATATCATCTTGTCATAACATCCTTCACAAACTTTCTGAAAGGTCAGAAGTTGCACGAGCGAGCATGAAAAGCTATCAGCCAAGCTTAATTATAATAACAATCTACAACGTAAGATACATCTGCTTCATAATCAATAAATACAAAGCCAAACAAGATCACAAAAAGAAAATATCTGACATAAAAAGTTGCATTCAAAGCTATAGTTAAAAGCTCAATATAAGTCAAACTGAAAAAAATGAACCATGTTCGTGAACGAATGAGAGATACTTATTATGCAAAAGATTATAACTACTGTGGTAGTGAATCTCAAAGATGAACAAGTACATTGGATATACAGCCTCACATATACGAAAAGGTTTTACTAAAACAAGGAAACTAATATCATCTTGTCATAACATCCTTCACAAACTTTCTGAAAGGTCAGAAGTTGCACGAGCGAGCATGAAAAGCTATCAGCCAAGCTTAATTATAATAACAGGAAAGTGAAAAAGGCTGCAGCCAGATGTTTGAGGACTTAAGTTGCAGGGTTGCTGACCCAAAAAAAAGGCAGGAATTAAATAAACCTTCAAAACAAAGTTCTCATTCATTATTTTCAACTTTGTTTCTTTCATCATGCATACTTTTTTATTTGTCATAACAAAATTTTGTGTTGGTTATCTGCAGACTAATGCCGCCCTGTTCGTTTCCTGGGATTAAGAGCAACAGTAAAAAGATCTAATAAAAAGCACACATTACAAAGCTAGGTCCTCAAGGAGCTAGAGATGAAAATATCTATATAGCTAACCCCAAATAATTAACAATAACTTTGCTCTATGATCAATTCTATACCAGGTTTTTATTTCAAATACACAAATGTAGCAAAAGTATGATCTTTCCTCGGCAACTCTTACTGTTCTTTTTCTATTTCTGCAAGTCCAAGACTACAATAATTTGACAGTTCGAATTCTGGCCGCGTTTAAAGATGAAATTGAGAAACACGCCATAAATGTACTCATCTTAAGTTCCTCGGAACCGTGAAAAGAAAGAGTCCGCTTGCCAAAATGAAGCCCTAGATCACAATTGATTCAGTCCAATTCACGGGAAGGACGACAACATCTCCAACAAAATGGCATTAGGGGAAAAAAACGCCTAGGAACTTCCTTTCCATGTTAATGTTCCATCTTTTATCCAAGATCAAACCAAAGAACCCATTTAACGTCAAAAATGCACAAAATGACAACGATCTCGTCCTCCGGAACAAAAGATTCACGACAGCAAGATCCATCCAAGAAAAGTACGAGGAAAACAGAAAACAAAGACATCCAGAGACAATCGCCAAAAACAAATGCCCAAAATAATTTTCAAGAAAACAGGAACAATCTATCACGACGAATCCCAAACAAAGACGTCAACTTCGTGGCGAGATTCCGAACAGCGACGGCTTACCTGATTGGGATCCACAAAATCCAAGACGATGGGAAGGCGAGGGAATCCGCTTCCAAGAGGCCAACGCAACGCCTCCCATCCTACCTTCCTCTTTCTCCTGTCATCGGCACTTGATCGAGAGAATGTGCGAATCACATAGAGGAGATCGATTAAAGGGAGACGATCAGGTGGGAAAATTTACCGCATTTGGTTAAAGACAGGAACCAAATGTTATTCGTTAATCACGGGTAATAACATTGCGGCTCCGTTGTCCTCTCCGAGACAGCCTTCGGCTTTCTTGTGCTCTGATACTGGTCTTTCCTGTGAGGCCCACTTTGCTTCGCAATTTCTTTCTTCGAGAATTCAGTATCCCGTTCAAAAGGTAACAGCTGATCCTCACAATTTTTTGTCCTCAATATGTCATGTATTATTACTTCTAAATAACAAGAAACCTCCAACGACAGCTCACATTTTCAGGGGAGAAGATCTGAATTGGGTGCTCCGGTTGGGGTCCACGCGTTTGAAGAGTTTGAGAGGCCACCGCATCCCGGACAATTTCTTGGTCGATTCGACCAGTCCACGGAAAACATTCGTCTCCGCTGACCCTTTCCCACCTGCCCCGCACGCGCTAATCACAAAGTCTTTAGGGCTTTGATCCAGTCGCAATCTTCCATAAATCTCCTATAGACTACTACGGGGCCGAGATAAGAATTAGATGATCAAGATTAAAAGCATGGTTGAAGACGATCCCAATTCCCATCCCGTTTCGTCGACGCCGTTTACTTGCCCCTTTCCGCTTTCTTCCTCCCCCGTCCCTCTTCCTCGCCCAAATCGATATCTATCTAATCGGCGCCCTCACCCATCGATCCATCCAAAGAAGAATAATAAGGAATAGATTAGAGAGAGAGAGAGAGAGAGATCGGGGATGGAGGAGGTGAAGCTGTGGCGGGACAAGCGGGAGCGGGATATGTACGACAGCTTCGCCGACCTGTACGCCATCATCAAGACCACGGACAAGCTGGAGAAGGCGTACGTGCGCGACCTCGTCTCGTCCGCCGAGTACGAGGCCGAGTGCCTCAAGCTCATCGCTCAATTCCGCACCCTCCACTCCGCCCTCCGCGGCGTCGTCCCCTCCCTCGACCGCTTCGCCGAAGCCTACCGCCTCGACTCTCCCGCCGGCATCAATCGCCTCCTCGTCTCCGGCGTCCCGGCCACCGTCGAGCACCGCGCCGCCGGCTCCTCCTCGGCCGCTGCCTCCGCTTCCGCCGTTGCTGAGTGCGTCCAGCACTTCATCACCGCCATGGACTCCGTCAAGCTCAACATGGTGGCCGTCGACCAGGTCCACCCCCTCCTCTCTGACCTCTCCACCTCCCTCGCAAAGCTCGGCAACGGCCTCCTCCCCCCGGACTTCGAGGGCCGCACCAAGGTCCGCGACTGGCTCGCTCGCCTCGCCAAGATGGGCGCTGCGGACGAACTCACTGAGCAGCAGGCCCGCCAGCTCCACTTCGATCTCGAGTCCTCCTACAACGCCTTCATGGCCGCCCTCCCCAACGCCGGCTCTTGACTCTCCCTCCCTTGAATCCTCCTTCAGGTTCTTTCTCATTCCCTCTTTAGACGGCGCATTTCTTATTGATTTGGGTAATCTCAACATATTTGGGCTTTCCTCATGCAGAGCTACATTTAGTTGGATTTGAGGAGCCTGCTTGAGCTTATCTTTGTCAGCAACTTCTGGAACTAGTTATGGGGTTTCGATGCTAAATGGTGTGAAGTGTCTCATAGTACAAAAGATTAGGAAGGTCTGTCCATTTCTTTAGGTGATCTTAATGCTCAAAGGATGCAACTATGGTTTAAAAACACATCTTTTGTCGTTTGAATCTACTATGCTTTCAAGTGTCTCACAACTCTGGCTTGTCATTTATATACTTACATGCTGTTTTAATAATGAAGTGCTTTCTAGTTAAGAAAATTTAGTTTCTTGTGTTTATTTAATGTGTTGTGTCTTGTATTTTCATAAGATAGGTGAATCGGAATTCCAAAAGGTGAAAAATTCAAGTGTTTGTCCAGACAATATCTCATTGATTATTTACTCATCATCGAAGACTAGGACTTGATTTCTGCAAACTCATTAGTTATTTTGACCAATTTATTCCATGATCATATGTAATCCACTTGGTTATACCAACCAAGCAGAAGATCAGAATAATTGAAGAAGCTTACATCTTGAACCACCTGCTTTTTAGTTATGAGAGTCACTGCTTAGTCTAGTTCATCACATGGACTTGCAAGAAGTTTAGTATACACTAAACCCTAGATACAACGGATCACCTGGATTTCTGCAGTTGATAGTTTTGAGAAGCTTGGGAGATAATTATGCATTTTGATCTATATGGCATGACAGGATATTACTTAACACTTTGTTCTGGTTAATCATTTTACTTGAAAGGAAGGGTTTTCTTGGAAGCTTGGTCTTTACTGCTGAAAATACTGGAAACATGTCATCTGGCCCAACATTGTAAAAGTATCATGTACTTTGTATTAGGTGAAATGATTTCTTTCTGAATTTATGAAATAGTTCCAGCTATTATACCTAGTGGTAGTTAGTTTTTATTTGATTTTAAATTTTGGCAGTATATGAGTTAGCCATAACAATCATTTTTTGTTTCATTGTGATCAAAGCTACTACTGCTGGAATTTCAAACCCATCTGAGACCTATGCACTATTTGCATGTTTTGCAAAAGAATTCTACGGAGCATGTTTGAAGCTCCATCCTGTTGGATTTTGAGCGGTAAAACCATCATGGTACTTGTGGCCGCTGGCAAGTGACTGGCATTTTCTTGATAGTTAGAGGAATGTCTAATATTTGTTTTAAGTTTCTATCAATCATCTACAGCATGAAATGGTTTTTATGGAGTAGGAACGTGCAAATTAATCCTAGAAAGATCTAAATTTGTCATGTAGAGGTTGATTATCCTTTTGTCAGTAGTGTTATTGTTTATGTTGTTCTCCGGTCGCTACATTGATATGTGAAGGACAAGTAATCCTCAAGCCTTTGAGAGATTGGATTAGTCAGGGGCGGGCTAGTAAGAAGCGCTGGAGGAAAAGGTATTTTTGAAGTGGGGTTCTTGATTGCATTCCAATCAAGACTGAAGATATATGTCGGTTTCATTTTGGTCTCAGCTCGAGTATGATCGAGCTAGGTATAAATCAATTGGTTAAAGTGCATTTAACATTTATTTTATAGTGTTAAGGCTAACACATGTGATCAGGATGATTTTAGCTAGTGTCTCATTATCAATCACTTTTTTTATGTTGGATAATTTAGTTTTCGCTTGATTCAGTAGAATATTAAAGCTCATACACAAATTGGATTGGTTTATCCATATGACCGTAATTGATTCATGTAAGATATTTTTTGGATCTCTGGAGCTCTAGTTGAAGCATATGAATAGAGTATTGCTATGTTTTCAGGTGTTTGGTAGCAACCGATAATATAAATTTTGGCTGATGCAGACTGTCTTAAATGGCTGATTGATTGCTATTGCCATATTTTTCTCCTATTTTATATGTTTTGTTTCTAGAAAAGCATTGTTTCCTCCTTACCACCATTCTAAACCTTCACTTTTTTTTTCTGTAAATGTGTTGTTGCATTCTGTAAATGTAGTTGCTGCATAGAGAACGCATGCACATCAAACAAAGAGAATTTGGTCACCTGTAGAATAAATATTTGGACAAGTTTACATAATTGTCCCAATCACAGGGTGGATAAATATTGTGGAGACTGTCTACTGAATGATATGAGGAAATTTCTCATGGCTTGATTAATCTTCATATGAGGTAGTGTGAGGCAAAGGCAGGAGACTTGTTTCTGAAACATCTTCTATGCTAATCATGCAAATTTATTTGGAGTAGTTTCTGGATTTTGTTGAGTGTAACTATTGATGAGGTTGATGTTTATGATCCTGTCAAATGAGCAGCTGCAGAACCAGTAGTTTAACATATTAGGAAAAGCATAATAACAAAGATTATTTTTGTTAGTTTTGTTGGATATTTCAGCAGTATGACTAATTGACAACCTAAACTTCAATTAACTTTTTCAAACAAGTTGTTCTGTCAACTACAACTTACAAAGACATCGTTGATATGTATGACACAGTAGAGAAATCTTTATACAAAAATGTAAATATAATTCCATTCTTATAATGTACATCTCCAATCTTAATATTTCTCGAGATCTCGCTTGTTTGTCAAATGTAAGCTATGAGAAGAGTAGTCCCAACACAGAACAATCAACCAATGGATGTAATTGGCGTCATCAGAAGCACCGAGTCCATTGGCGGGAGATGAAGGCCTTTTAGGTGCGTCCTCTGACTCTGCTTCTGCTAACCTTTGTCGAATCTCTTCTAGATTTGATGTCTTATTGACACTGCAAGAAGGATTAACATTTATGAGTCAGTACATATCTTGATGTAACTATCTGGTCATAATCATGCATCACAGACAGTAGCAATAGAGAACATCTACTTCACAAAATTCAATCTTCTTCTAGATGATGAATTGCAGGAGCAAATGCATGGTTAGGACTTCTGATCTTGAGTGAACGCATGTAAAGCATTAATCGAAAGAAGTTTCTGAGGGAAACAAGAACCAACTTCTGACCATCATTTTCTCCTGGCGTCCCTATTGAGCCAATATATAAGGCCACAGTAACACAGCAATCGATAGTCCCCATAGGCTTTTCTTAGCAAACACACAAATCTTACACACAGAAAATGTGCCCACTGTAGGCAATCTTTTCAGAGATCCAATCTGGAACTAGCTCTAGCAGGAGTCTCAACTGTTCTTCCACTAAAGCTGCAAATTCAAGTCCCAGAAATTTAGCTCTGAAAGCTTTAATGTTACATGCAGAAGCATCAAGGATTTCAAAGTAAAGTTGACTGCCTTACCTGTGTCAACTATTTTTAAGTTATGTGATATTAACTTGTGAATTAGCTCTTGCTTTGACATGGCAAAATATGAGTCGAATCATGTTTGCAAACATGAAATAATAAACAGAAAGTCCCATAATAGAAGACTTGTTCCCAAAGTAATTATTCAAATGAAGGCATTCCCGAAATACTCAAAAGAACAGTATAGAGTATTACCCTAAAAAAAAAAACAAAGAACATCATACAGTATGCTTAACGATCCAAAACACAGACCATAACTTTTAATTTGTTATATAAATTTATGTTGACCCAAAACAACATTATGGCAATCCAAACAAGAACATGCAGTGATTAACTTTCGGCTGTAACATAATGCCTACCTTTTTAGGCAGAGGAGAGCATGAAGCCAATGCTAAACTAAACAAACATATCTAAAAGATAGAGAGATGATGATGTTAATCAGCATAGTGTAAGATCATCAAAAGGGTACAAATGAGGACATAATCAATCTATCATTGCTCATTGGTGCACCTATTGTGAAATGACTGCACAGATAATTCATAATTTTTTGCAGAAACCTCAAAGGACTCACCCATTACAAGAGTGATTCAGGTAGAATATCGAGAACATCATCATCATCATCAGCAGCAGCAGCAGACAAACTACTACCTGTGTTCTCTTCCTCCCCTGCTTCTGCGCTCTTTTCTGGAGTCATTAACAGTTTTGTCCGCGTTGAACGCTTCAAAGATTCGTTCAACGGTGTAGAATCACAGCTAGGGGATGGCCTACGTCTCTTTGGTGTGGGAATCTCTGGCGTATTAGGAGTGGAAACTGTTTTTGCAGGTGTCTCCTCCGGGATATTTGGTTCCTTCCGATGACTATTGTCAGCTCTTACCAACATGTGGGTTTCCTCTTCAGAAATTCTACAGTTGCTCGATAAGGTGTTTGAAATGGAAGAACAGAGCGAAGACTTCTTGATTATGGGTGGATTTGAGGTGCATTTTATGGGAGACGAAGCAGCAGAAACAGAGAGATCATCTTTAGGCCAAGCTTGGCTGAGACACATAAGAGGAGTTTTCTCTGAAGCAGGAATGGGAATTTTCTGAGAAAACCACCTACGAGAAGATTGAGGTATGTGAGACGGCACTAAGAATTGTTGCTGGGTAGCGGCACTTGACGTAGACACAGTGCGTGTTGGTTCGAAATTGAAGTTTAAGGCTCTTGGAAGTACACTTGGCTCTGTTTGGTTAAATGGATGTGGCAATTGCTCCTCAGGGACCTCATCTTCCTGATGTAGAGAAAACTAGAAGTCAGTTTGGTTCCAGTCCGATCTCAGTCTATAAAACTGCTTACGACTAGAGATTCCTAGAAACAATCACCAAAAGAAAATATAACCAATGGAGAGCTGTTCATGTAAAAGAGTGAATTTTAGCCATTTCTTGGATCCAAAACAAAGTACAGTACTCTGTAAGCGCAAATTGGTTCACGACATTTGCTAGTGAAGAAAAGGGAAGCAATCTGTTAATCTAAGGAAAAGATTTAAATTGATTAAGATGGTGATTCGATGAGATTGGCAATACCTGTGGATGGCCATTGTAGAAGTCAACAATCCTTTCCCTGAAGAGCTTCGTCAGGATTGAATACTTACTCCCACTTTCTCCATTGATGTTCTCGGCTACTGCATCAACTTGCAGAGTGATCTGAAGCTCCGGCTTCACAAGACAAGTGGTCTCATCATGCAAACGCACCTTCTTGATCATTATAGCTTCAGGCATTATGTACATCGACTGTGCTAAATGTGCATAAGTGAAGCTCCTAAATGCAGAAACCGTCTCAGTTAGACACATAAAATCACTTAAACATGGAAACAAAGAAGACGATCGAAGCAAGACGAGCCAATGAGTGTAATCTCCTTGGATGAAGTTATAGCACCTTTCCGCCAAAATCTGACTCATGGTGAGGATCTTTGCGAATGTGGGCGTGGATGATCTTCCCTGAAGCAACCGTATCGAAGTCACCATGCTATCGAAGAATTTACACAGCATCTCATACCTGATTAAAAGGAGCTTATTGCGGTTAGAAGAAAAAAAGAAGCAATTCAACAAACATGTTATGTACAATGATCAGCAAGATAAAATCAATAAAAATCATAAAAGCCCAAGAGATTTAGGTGATGTAAAGAAAGCAAATTGGGGGATCTTTCCTGTAAACTAGAAGAGAATCCAAAGGACTCACCCATTACAAGAGTGATTCAGGTAGAATATCGAGAACATCATCATCATCATCATCATCATCATCATCATCATCATCATCATCATCATCATCATCATCATCATCATCATCATCATCAGCAGCAGCAGCAGCAGACAAACTACTACCTGTGTTCTCTTCCTCCCCTGCTTCTGCGCTCTTTTCTGGAGTCATTAACAGTTTTGTCCGCGTTGAACGCTTCAAAGATTCGTTCAACGGTGTAGAATCACAGCTAGGGGATGGCCTACGTCTCTTTGGTGTGGGAATCTCTGGCGTATTAGGAGTGGAAACTGTTTTTGCAGGTGTCTCCTCCGGGATATTTGGTTCCTTCCGATGACTATTGTCAGCTCTTACCAACATGTGGGTTTCCTCTTCAGAAATTCTACAGTTGCTCGATAAGGTGTTTGAAATGGAAGAACAGAGCGAAGACTTCTTGATTATGGGTGGATTTGAGGTGCATTTTATGGGAGACGAAGCAGCAGAAACAGAGAGATCATCTTTAGGCCAAGCTTGGCTGAGACACATAAGAGGAGTTTTCTCTGAAGCAGGAATGGGAATTTTCTGAGAAAACCACCTACGAGAAGATTGAGGTATGTGAGACGGCACTAAGAATTGTTGCTGGGTAGCGGCACTTGACGTAGACACAGTGCGTGTTGGTTCGAAATTGAAGTTTAAGGCTCTTGGAAGTACACTTGGCTCTGTTTGGTTAAATGGATGTGGCAATTGCTCCTCAGGGACCTCATCTTCCTGATGTAGAGAAAACTAGAAGTCAGTTTGGTTCCAGTCCGATCTCAGTCTATAAAACTGCTTACGACTAGAGATTCCTAGAAACAATCACCAAAAGAAAATATAACCAATGGAGAGCTGTTCATGTAAAAGAGTGAATTTTAGCCATTTCTTGGATCCAAAACAAAGTACAGTACTCTGTAAGCGCAAATTGGTTCACGACATTTGCTAGTGAAGAAAAGGGAAGCAATCTGTTAATCTAAGGAAAAGATTTAAATTGATTAAGATGGTGATTCGATGAGATTGGCAATACCTGTGGATGGCCATTGTAGAAGTCAACAATCCTTTCCCTGAAGAGCTTCGTCAGGATTGAATACTTACTCCCACTTTCTCCATTGATGTTCTCGGCTACTGCATCAACTTGCAGAGTGATCTGAAGCTCCGGCTTCACAAGACAAGTGGTCTCATCATGCAAACGCACCTTCTTGATCATTATAGCTTCAGGCATTATGTACATCGACTGTGCTAAATGTGCATAAGTGAAGCTCCTAAATGCAGAAACCGTCTCAGTTAGACACATAAAATCACTTAAACATGGAAACAAAGAAGACGATCGAAGCAAGACGAGCCAATGAGTGTAATCTCCTTGGATGAAGTTATAGCACCTTTCCGCCAAAATCTGACTCATGGTGAGGATCTTTGCGAATGTGGGCGTGGATGATCTTCCCTGAAGCAACCGTATCGAAGTCACCATGCTATCGAAGAATTTACACAGCATCTCATACCTGATTAAAAGGAGCTTATTGCGGTTAGAAGAAAAAAAGAAGCAATTCAACAAACATGTTATGTACAATGATCAGCAAGATAAAATCAATAAAAAATCATAAAAGCCCAAGAGATTTAGGTGATGTAAAGAAAGCAAATTGGGGGATCTTTCCTGTAAACCTAGAAGAGAATCCAAAGGACTCAAAGAACATACTTTACAGGAAGCTTGTTGAGGGGTTTGGCCTTCGAGGACTCAAAGAGGAGTGGGGAGGAGCTCGTCGACGTCGCTGGACCGAGCAACATCGGACCGAGTCGCGGTACTCCGCACCGGCTTCTCCGGCGTCCAGATCTGGTCGGCAGGCGCCACGGCCTTGGCTGGTGGTTCCGGGGAATGGTCGACGGGAGACGAGGAGGGCGTCTTCTTGGTCGAGATGGAAGGCTTGGGTTGCGCTTCGGAGTCCATCTCGGCTCTCTGCTTTGGATCGAAGAAGAAGAGGAAGAGGGAAATGGATGCTGGCGGACCGGTATCAATGCGTGTGTTTATATAGAAGGGGAACCGTACGAGTTCCCGGGAAATGGATGTTGGCGGGAACGCCATCTGCGCCGCCACGTGGCACGGGGAAGACTTCTGTGTTGTTGATGGAAGTCTCTCAACAAAAATAGTAAGCATACCACTTTAGTGGTAAGACATTTTTCCCTGCCTGCATCAATAATACAAAAAAAAGTAATTTTCTTTTTCATATGAATAGTAAAACGAAAAAAAAAAAATCTCTCTTGATTTTAGTTTATTATAAGCCACACGGAAAGTTGTCTTAAATAAATCCTAAAAAAAATATACAGAATATTTTTCCTCTTTATTGCACACCAAAATTAACTCATAATTTCCAAGGAATCTTTTTTTCTTTTAAGTATAATTCTTTCCAAGCATGAATTCCTTATCTTGAAGCAACTTTAAACAGCTTGTTTCCAAGTATAGCGAACGCTTGCATGCTCAAAACAAATGAAGATGGAGATGGATATGGGGATAAGTTGTAGCTTCTTGTGCACTTCACAATAAGGTGGGAAATGAGGTTTTTTATGGATTGATGCCTTGATGAGGAAGAAATGAATGAATAAATTGACATTAACAGTAAACACATTATATGTCACTATACAATGGGGATCTTTTTTTTTTTCCTTTTTTTCTGTTCAATATGATCTTGATTGTTAAGAACAGAAGAATACAAGTTTGATAGCGATAGAGGATACTTTGGTACCATCCATAGTGATAGATGATACAAAACAATACAAAACGATCTCAAACCGATACAATCTCAAATCGATACAAAACTCAATGGATACTTTTGACAGCAACCTCAAACCTCACATGGCACCCTCTAGTTGGATTCACGCATACATCTCAAATCGATATAAAACGATACAGTCCGACTTAGAAATAGTTACATGCCAAAACGACACCACTTGGTTCAAAAACGACACAAAGCAGAATCTATGCTACTCAAAATCACATGAAGCAATGCTCGAAAGTGATGAGATAGCCTCTTACAGCACATGATCGGAACAGTCGCCCAAGAATAGATGAATTGCTTGCCTGAAATATCAACGAATGCTAACAATCTACAAACGATCGATCTCAGAGAGGTATAAAAACTATTCTCAAACAGACGCTTAGGGGAAACCAAGCAGACAATATCCTCCTTACTCTCTACTCTCTCATTTACACAGTTGATATTGCTATGTTCCTCTCCCTTCGCCTTTCACTGACTTAAGTATCAGAAGGGTCAAGCCGAGAAGCCTCCCAATGTAAACCTCTTCCGCAAGACCATTGGCAACCAAAAGACAACACCACTGCCCAAAGACGACCTGACAGCTAAGAGAGTACCTTGCAACTGAGCTGATCTTAGTTCCTCTACTGGATCTCACCTCTCTAAGGTCAGATTGACCCGACAAACTAATTCCCTTATGGATCTCCTATGTCGGTTTGCAACATCAGCACTCCCACATCGATATGGAAGAGATATGGGGATGAACCTGTATCTTTGATAGTGAACCAATCGTATTGACTTACCATAGTATCGATGACTTATAATATAATATTAAGAAAGAAAAACCTATTTAATAGTGACCTCATTTATCAAATTAAGAAAGAACCATATCTCTTTCAACGAATCCTAATTTAGGTTCTTTCTTCATTATCCCCAATCGATTTTCTCGTTTTGTCAAGCTTTAAGGTGGGATTCCATCTATAATGAAACCGACAAAGTTTGTCACCGACAGAATAGATTCGCTTCGAATATTTTGCCATTCAATCGTGACTGCCATTGGTTTGTTCGTTAAGAGCTTGGAAAGCATTTATATTTGGATATAACGGTGCTTCAATTTGATTAGCCTCACGTTAATCACGGGCTTTTAGCTTTTATTAGTATATAAGCTACCATTCATTCCCAAAGAACAACTATTGAGCACTGGCCCATAGTTTGTCTTTTGAGTAGGAGATGCTCTTATGATTTCCTTCTCACTTGATTTGATTCCCGAAAAGCTACTTTATCGATAGATAAGCGATGCACCTTTGCCACATTCACACTTCTTCTCTGCCTCATAAGTTAAATTGCTCAACATGTCTAATAATGTAAAAGAAGGGAAATTGTCTATAATTTAAAAAAAATAAACCTGTTTAGTCATATTGATATATAATTAATGTAAAAAAAAAGAAGGATTATATGTTGATAAGTCATCGATACCTGAGTCGATACGATTGGTTTACTATCAAAAGTGTTGGTTCATCCTCATGTCTTCTCCGTATTGATGTGGGAGTGTTGATGTGGCAAATTGGTATAGGAGGTTCGCAAGAGAGGCGATTCATTAAGGTTGATCTGACCTTCGAACGATGAGACCGGGTAGAGGAACTAGGATATGCTCAGTTATAAGGTTATCTCTTGGCTGTCGGATCATCTTCGGGAAGCGGTATTGTCTCATAATCGTTAATGGTCCTCTCCGATGATCGATCATCTATAGGTTGTTAGTCTCCGTCGATATTTTAGGTAGGCTCTCTTGGTTGTCAGGTCGTCTTTAGGCAACGATGTTGTCTCCTAGTCACCAGTGGTCCTGCACAATAGGTCTGTGCAAGGGGGACTTCTCGACTCGACCCCTTCAATGCTTAAGTCAATGAAAGGCAAAAGGGGAGGAAAACAACAGTATCAATTGTGTAATTGAGAGAGTAGAGAGTAGGGAGGCTATCACATGCAATCCAACTTAGATGAAATAAAAGACCTAGTTCTCAAGCAATCCAAGAGAGATGTAATCATGAAAACTCCTCATGAACTCCAAGTCACGAAGAACCCTCAGATTCACCGGAGAGACCCCTTCTAATGGAAAGGACCTGATTGCCTTCGTCGTTAGATTATCTGAAGACAAAGCATGAACCTTGACCAATTGATGACTAGAAGATCGAAAAGAACTTGTATGTGAAAAGAAATATATCTCGACTCGAGACAAAAGAAAAGAAATATATCCCGACTCGAGACAAAAAACATACATGCTTCATATATTGTTCCCAATTAACATCGAATAATATATTCATACATGCTTTTTTTTTTTTCTTTTTTTACGGTGAGAAAATGACGGATGGAAACATTGATATATATACATAAATAAGTATGAAGAACGCAGAAAACAAAAACATGAAGCTAAATGTCTAATTGGAGTGTTGTTCTCGAGAGGAGAAGACAGAGGCATTCGTATTGGTCACATGTCGATCATCGTAGTGGAGTCGGAAGAATATGTAGCATGAGAGTTGACTTGGGACGAATTGGTACCATAAGACGTGTGGTTAAAGCTCGCCACGTCCGCCGCCGCCGCCGTGCAGTACATCGGCACTGGCATCTTCGGCGGGAGCTCCGGCCATGGAGTCTCGAAGTTGAGCACGTTGATGGCTTGCCTGATCGATGGCCGCATGGTGCAGTCTGGATGAGCACACCACAGCCCCACTACCATCAGGCACGCCATCTGCTTCTCGTCGAACTCGCCGTCGAGCTTTCCGTCGGCTGCTTCAAGAAACCTTCCCCTCCCGTAGAGCTCCCACACCCACTCCACCAGCCTCACCTTCCCCTTCTGCTCCATAGGCTCCACCGGCCTTCTCCCACATGCGATCTCCAACGCCACGATCCCGAAGCTGTAGACATCCGACTCCTTGCTGGCCTTGCCGGTGGTGACGCACTCGGGGGCCAGGTAGCCCATGGTGCCGGCCAACACCGTCGTCTGCGAGTGGCTGTCATGGTCGACGAGCCTGGCGAGCCCGAAGTCCCCCAGCTTGGCATTGAAGGCGGAATCGAGCATGACGTTGCTGGGCTTGATGTCGCGATGCACCACGCACTGCTCCCACTCCTCGTGGAGATAGAGCAGAGCAGAGGCCAAGCCGAGTGCGATCTTGTGCCGCACCGGCCACTGGAGGGTCTTCTTCGTGGTGTAGAGATAAGAATCAAGGCTTCCATTGGGCATCAACTCGTAAACCAGCAGGAATTCTCGGCGATCATGGCACCAGCCCACCAACTGCACCAGGTTGCGATGCCTCAACCGGCTTATGATCTTGACCTCCGAGACGTACTCCTTCCTCCCCTGTTTCGACCCCCTGGAGACCCTTTTAATGGCGACGTCGAGCTTCGGATCTTTCAAGTATCCTTTGTACACCGATCCGAATCCTCCCTCCCCCAGCTTCCCCTCCTTGGAGAAGTTCCTCGCTGCGCTGGCCAGCTCTTCGTAGGGGAACCTCTTCGGCCCTCTTTCTCTCTCGAACTCATCGTCGATGATCTCATCGCAGTCTATGTCCTCTGCTTCCTTCAGATTCGTACTCGAGGCTTTCTTCTTGCAAAAGACGAACCATATCAAACCTGAGACCGCCACCAGGACACCAACTCCGACGCCCAAGCCGATCTCGAGCCCAGCCTTGGTTTGCTTCCTCGGTTGCAAGGTGGAGTTGAAAGACCACGACAGCAGGCTGTGCGTCTCCGTCAAGTTGCCTGTGGACGCGGAGAAGCCGATTGCCACCATCTCCGTCAGCACATCTCGCAGATCCACGATGAAGTGCAGACTGGAATTGCCGCTGAAGGCCGGATTCCTTTCGTAACTCAGGAAAACGCTAAAGTTGTGAGTGGCGGCATCGTAGCTCGCCCATGCGCTTGCCCGCCTGCCATCCTTGAGGCTGCTGTTCCACTGCACAGTGGCGCTTGAGGTGATCGAGTCGATATCGATTCCGACATGGTCGGCGAGTGGATCCCACGCGTTGGGAAAGGTGTCGAACTCGACCGCCACCGTGCTGACGCTCGAGCTATCGACAGAGCTATTGCTGAAGAGGCCGAGGAAGGCGCCCCGGGAGTAGGCAGGCAGGGTGGAAGGATACGCGGTGAGGAAGAAAGCGAGGCCGTCGCCGTGGGGGGTTAAGGGATTCGAGGAGTTGATGACGAAGGAGAAGTGGGTGGTGAAATCAGCCAGCTCCCTCGTGGTGGCATCCCAGAGGCGGAGCGGCTCCCGGTACACTGCTCTGCCGACGCTGTATTGCATGGGGGAGCTCGTGAGATGGATCGCCTTGTCCAGCAACGATGCGTCGCCTTGGAACTCGATCTTTGACGTCGTCTCGTTGTCGAAACCGGAGAAGTTGAAGGAGAGCGAGCTCGCCATGGGGATCACAGTCGTCAGGCAGACGAAGAGAAGAGACAAGTTGCTGGATCTCCTCAGAAACATGGCTGTGGCACGAGGCAGTGCAGGATGGAAGTGATGAAGCTGGTAAAGATGTTCTTCAGCTATAAAAGCCTCAAAACAATAATAAGATTCGTCTGCAATCGGTTTTCCTGATGCTTCATGATGACATTCCAAGAACCTGTCGTCCACTGAACATGCTTTATGGTCAAATCAACAAAGAAAGAGGCGTTCTTTATGTTGGGAATTGCATGCACGTTGTTTTCGGTGACACCTCTCTCCATATCCAATCTGCGATCCGATGCAGGAGGGACACGCACTATGTCTAATATATGATGATCTTTATTCTTCATTTCTTGGGCGTGAGTAACGCTCCTTCCTGCTTTAAATCTACTCAATCTGTAAAGTCAACTGACAGATATAATAATACATTGAGGAACGAAAGAGAATGGTAACTCTGTACTACAAGAGAAAAGAAGAAGCACTAGTTTCCTGGGACATGAACAATGTGGATCGATTACAAATGCTTCGTTCCCACCACACACCAAGAACAACTAATCTGCATGATGCAGGAACGAAAACAAACAAATGGCTACAGCAATTGTGGTGGAGATCTGATACACCAGTTGAGCAGGCAACTGTTTCTCGGGTCACAATGTGGGCAGCATCATCTGCAGCGGCGATCTTGCATGGACCTTGAAGCGCTTCGCGGCTGCTCTCAGCACCCTCTTCCACCCCTGCAACCACCTCATGCGGTCATATGGAATCCTAAACGCCAAGATTGTGTACTACGGGGATGAAGCATTACCAGTTTAGGAGAAGGAACCGGAGAGAAATCTAAGCTCTTCCTAATAGCACTCGGCCTCTTCTGCTTCCGCTTCTTGTATGTGAGCTTTGCTTTCACTCTTCGGAACGTCACTGGTGATCCGGCTAAGAGTTTCTTCCGGGCGTCATCGATGCCGCGGGGGAGCAGGGGAGACCATATCCCGCTCTGGGAGTAATCAAAGTCGAAGGCGGAGTTGTCCGGGAACTTGCCGAGGAGCTCCCGTGACATGGTCGGCTCCAGGTACTCCACCGTCACGACGCGCTCCGCCACCATGGCTCGACACTAACATCAGCGGAAACGGGGTCTGGGGGTGGCTTTTGGTGGTGAGGGGGAAGATGGAATGGGTTGCAGAGGGAAGGAGAGAGAGAGAGAGAGAGCGGATGGGGAAGAAAACAGAGGTAGAAGTGACCGTTGAGACTTGGCATGGTTGTGTGTGTTAGCGTTAGGGGAAATTCGACCGTTGGAACTTGGTATTTAGCTTTAAACATGTAGGAAGCTTGACCTACACCATTTTCTTTGAGAGGCAACGTGGAACCCACCGCAAAGGGCCCCGTTTTGGTCCAACAGCGAGGCAGGTAGGGAGGACGGGTTCGAGTTACATGGCTATATAAAATTATATAGCTTGATATTAATACGTACAAATTTTATTTTATTTTAATAAAAATGATATCCGGTGGAAATTTTGATTATTCTAGTTGGTCTTCCCTACTAGTGGAAGTATGAAATAATAGATGACGTGCATGGAACAGGACAATTATCTCCGACGATGACATTTGGCAAGATTCTGTTTATTGGGTGATGACTGTCGCCGTGGTTGATAAATTCCAAGAAGAAGAAGAAGAAGAAGAAGAGTGAAAGAATATGCATTTACTTATTCGATTGATTACAATGGTTGGTTGGACTTTGAAACAACGATTCCCCCAACGCTACCTATTTGAACCCCCATTCATCACCTCCCCACCAATTTGCGTCCTTCTTCCTCGAACTTGTCGGCCATGACGACCTTGTGTAGATCCTGGGTTTTCTCTACCTTCTTCTGCTTGTCAATTGCTGTTCCCTTGGCAACCTCTCTCTCCTTCAACTTCTCTTCTTTCGATCAATCCAGTCTATCCGAAATCCAACTACAAGGGCATGCATCCTTCACCACTGAAGGCATACAGCTCACCAGGAATCAGCGGGACGGCGATATCACCGACAGCGTCGGTCGAGCAGTGTACGGGGAGCCGCTGCTCCTGTGGGATCCTGAAACCCGTGAGCTGACTGATTTCACCACTCGTTTTGCCTTCGCCATCAATGATCTGAATCGATCTTGGTCCGGTGATGGTGTCGCTTTCTTCCTGTCGTCGTATCCTTCTGCCATCCCACCCAGTTCGCTCGGCGGCAGCCTCGGCCTCTTCAACAGCACTCCGCTTCCCGCTAACTCAACAATCAATAATACAGTGGCGGTAGAGTTCGATACGTTTGAGAACGACTTTGATACATCCGCCAACCACATCGGAATCGACGTCAACTCCGTCAACTCCTCTGCAGTTGTGGATTGGCCAAGCAATATCAAGGATGGTAGGGAGGTAAATGCTTGGGTGAGCTACAACGCCAGCACTCATAACTTGAGCGTTTTCATGACTTACGCTCAAGGTGCAAGGTCCGGCAACTCCAGTCTCTCCTACATCATTGATCTGCGGGGTGTTCTACCAGAGAAGGTAGCAGTGGGCTTCTCCGCGGCCACTGGTAGTGGAATCGAGACGCATGCCCTCCTGTCGTGGTCTTTCAACTCGAGTTTGCTATCAAAAACCACGCCACCCGCTCCGCTTGCAGCGAAAAGGAAGAGCAAGATGGGGCTCGTGGTCGGTGGAGTAATCGGGGCAGCGGTCCTAATGGTTGTGTTGGGCTCGCTCGGTTTAATTTTGCGGAGGAGGAGGAGGAGGAGGACCACTGGGAGGGATGCAGAAGATGAAGTGGAGCTGGAATTTGACCGGAACATGGATGACGAGTTCGAAAGAGAAAGAGGGCCAAAGAGGTTCGCTTACCAAGAGCTGGCCGACGCGACGAGGAATTTCTCCGAGGAGGAGAAGCTGGGCGAGGGAGGATTCGGATCGGTGTACAGAGGCTTCTTGAAGGATTCGAAGCTTGAAGTGGCAATCAAGAGGATCTCCAGGGGATCCAAACAAGGAAGAAAGGAATACGTCTCGGAGGTCAAGATCATAAGCCGGCTGAGGCATCGGAACTTGGTGCAGTTGGTGGGTTGGTGCCACGACCGCGGGGAGTTCTCGCTTGTCTACGAGTTCATGCCCAACGGAAGCCTCGATTCCTATCTATACAGCACAGCCAGGCTTCTCGAGTGGCCGGCGAGGCACAGGGTTGCGCTAGGCTTGGCCTCTGCGTTGCTCTATCTCCATGAAGAGTGGGAGCAGTGCGTGGTGCATCGCGACGTCAAACCCAGCAACGTCATGCTGGATTCAGCGTTCAACGCCAAGCTGGGAGATTTTGGGCTGGCAAGGCTGGTCGACCACGATCGCGGCTCGCAGACGACGGTGTTGGCAGGCACGATGGGGTACTTGGCCCCCGAGTGCGTCACCACCGGCAAGGCCAGCAAGGAGTCCGATGTTTACAGCTTCGGAATCTTGGCGCTGGAGATCGCATGTGGACGAAGGCCTGTGCAGCTGATGGAGCAGGCGAGCAAGGTGAGACTGGTGGAATGGGTGTGGGAGCTCTACGGCAGGAGAAGATTACTTGAAGCGGCCGATGAGAAGCTGGGTGGCGTCTTCGACGAGAAGCAGATGGAGTGCTTGATGGTTGTGGGGTTGTGGTGTGCTCATCCTGATTACGATCGACGCCCATCGATCAAACAGGTGATCAACGTGCTTAACCTCGAGGCTCCATTGCCGGAGCTCCCACCGTCGATGCCGGTGCCGATGTATTACGCGCCTCCCATCGAGGCGTACAGGTTCCCCTACGCATCCTCTGCTGCAGGAACAACGAGCGCGAGTTCTGCATCCACAGCCTGCGTTACCGACTCTTCCAACTCGAACATGTCTCGAGGATCGTCGTCAACGACCTCGCACTTACTGACATTTCAGTGAGGACGTCACCAAACACGCCGGTTCATATTACGATGTTATTTTTTAACCAAAACCATAATGATGATGTTGTAAGAAGGTGTAAATGACAATAATTCATGATGATAATTAAAATGTATCAATCATGATAATTATGATATCTTTATTTGCTGCTAGAAGAATTCAGCCCATCTAGAGGAATTGATGGTATATGAGTTGAAAAGACTTGACCCGCGTGAGGACAAATCTATTATGACAGAGGTACCAAATGTGCTCAAGACTTGTGAGTCTAAAAAACCTGATCCACGTGAATAAAGATTCACCTATAATGGAGGCACAAAACAAAATGTGCCCAATGCGCATAAGCTGAGAAACTTAACTTGTGTAAGTAAACATATCATGACAGAAGCATAAGGCAAAATATGTCTAAGACATGCGAGTCAAAAAAACTGATCCATGAGAAGAGATCTCGAACGCTCTAATGTCAGATGAATTAAATATCACACTTCGAGCCTCTCTCGTAAGAGCCCTAAGACATACCTCTAAGGAGGGGGGATAAATGATAGGGAATAAATATACTGTTAGCTAATCATTATTCGACACGTAATTGTCATGTGGTATCCAAATACGGAAAGTAATCGCAAGTCTCCTTCGTGACCTTTATGACCAAAAGTAATAATCGTAAGTTTCCTTCTTATCTTTTATGACAAAAAATAATTGTAAGCTTCCTTCTTGCCCTTTATGATTAGAAAGATAATCATAATTTTTTTTTTGTCCTTTATAACCAGAAAGATAATTACAAACTTTCTTCGTATAAATGCTCATTTTTGGCGTTATAAAAGGGGACAAACTTACCCTTTTTTGGACTTCGTTTCTACACACATAGACTTTGGATTTTTAACTTGTAACATCAGAGGGGTTGACTTGGGAAACTTTTCCTGACCTCAGTCTTCAGGCAGGTGACATCTCGGGAGCTTAACGTTTTCACCTCGAATAACCCTATACATACGAGTTCGATCCACATCAAGTTAATCAAGACATCAACAATATTCTCCCTTAATAGCAAATATCACTATTCACCAAGTGGGGAAGGAAGGCATAATCATAATCAAAGATAAAGATAAGAGTTAAGGTTTATTTTAGCCCTAGTGGTTTTGATCGTGGACCACTTAAACTCTTATGGTTTACTCATGTCTAAAATAATCCTTACATTTTTTAAAGCATAGCATATAAGCCCCTCTCATTAAGTCTGAGTTAACAAATATCAGAGTTTGCTTATGTGACACACTGACTCATAATAAACTATTAATATAATGATATATTATTTTAGGTTAAAAAAATCTATTTTAGCGATTTTTGTCATAGAGTACTTAAGCCCTTATTTTGATATCTTAATATTAAGATTATTATAACTTTATGATGCATAATATTTTTTAATTTTAAAATTTTATGATTAATAAATATGATAATTTATTTATGATTTTAAAATAATTATTTAACTTATAATCATCTCTTAAGCTTAAGTAAATTTTAAGATTGATTTAATTATTAAAATTCTTATTTTTTTATTAACATAATAGTTTTAATTTATTTAATTAGATATAGTAATGTTTTAAGAATTATGTTTGAATTTTTATGATTTAATTAGTTTTAAATTTAAGATCATGAATTTAAAATTTTTAATTCATGGATTTGAGTAACTCTTTGGTAACTTAAAATATTAAAATCTAATTTGATTAGAGGAGTCTAATTGGAGTTTGATTTAAGTCAAGTTGACTTGTTAGACCAAGTCGACCTAGCATTAATGGTCATGTACGACCTAACTTATGTAGCCATGTATAACCCAACCCATTTGGCAAGGTATAATATAACTCATGTGGTGGCCAGACATGATCTAGCGTATGTGGCTATGTACGACACAACCTATATGATAAGATATAATCCAACTCATGTGGTTAGGCATGGTCTAGCTCATGTGGTCAAGTACAATCCAGTTCATATGGTCAAAGTAACGATCTCAATTCATATGTCTACGCATGACCTAACCTGTGAGCGAAGTGTGGCCCAATTTAGTTGTAAGGCTCATCCCAATCCACAAAGTTAGACTCGCCCAATTATGCGAGAAGCACTAGACACTAATCACTCCTCTATTTAGCCTGTTGTATCTCAGCCTAACCTATTACTTAGAACAAGCACATATGACACACGTGCCTCATCCAAGACTCGGGTGGGTTAGTTCAATTTGAGCTAGCACTATACGACATAGTCCAATTTTCTCTCTTTTTATTAGTTTGAGATCATTAATTAATTGAATCAAATAAGTTTGATTGATTAAAACTAATTTAGGGTGATTATAAACCTACTTGATCTAATCTAAATTAGACCGATCTAAGGTGATTCTAAATCGATTCTATAAGAGTTTAAGGTTAGTTCTGTTAGGTCCTAATTGAATTATGTTTGGTTCAAATCAGTTAGACTATTCCAATTAGGGTTTTGGTTGATTGAGGACTATTGAGAGATTAATATCTTATGTCTTTATGATTTGATTAACTTAAAAGTTTTATGTGAACATGTCATTTGGAAATAATTATTGATTTCCTATTTTATTAAGTTTATAAAACTTAAAAGGTTTATAGGTGTAACTATGTTACTAGTTCATATTCAAAGTGTAACATGTGAAAAAACTATGGACCCATCACACTATAGCCACTAATGTACAAATATTTCTAATCTAGTAGATCATATGTCAATCATAATCCCTTATATTATTTTATCATACTATTTCTTGAATGCATGCGTGAATGAATGGGTGAATGAATTATCATAGTTATTTATGTATCCTTGTCGAGGGCAAGTAAAATGATTCTTTTCTAGAATTAGAGGGTCGTTAGATGTGACGGTTAGATGAATCCTCCATCAGCTATTGGGAGGAATATATCCCCACTTAGACGAGTGAAATATACCACTCCATTCGGTATTAAGAATATGATATGTGTTCTCTTCATTCATTATTGGGAGGAATTCATCCCATGAAGTATGCCTTTCCATCCGCTATTGACAGAGTGCATCATTGGGCGTGATGTATGACTTTGTTATCTTACTATTATATATATATATTGCATATAACTGATGTATGCTTTTGTTTATTATATAAGAAATATCATTATTTTTCTGATATGAGTTTTATAATAAATCGATATATTATTATTTCATATTAAATTATTGATAATAATACATGTTTCATAAATATTAAAGATTATTTTAATAATTTTTTAGGATGATTATTGATATATTTTTATCTTATATTTATTTTTAGAATAATCTATAACTTTATAAAAGATTTGAAACTGGGATGGAAGAGATCTTTTCATCACTTATAGTTATACTAAAAAGATGTGATCTATTTTTTAGTTAATAAAATATTTATTATTATAAAAATATGAAGTTAAATTCAAAAGAAAAAAGGAGTATTTTATATAAATTATGAATAATAAATTAATAATTTATTATTTTTTATAAATTTAGGATGTGGCATACGGATGACGATTATGTTGGAGCTATGGAAGCGACCGGAGGCATAATGTGGATATGAGTGATAATGATGATAGATGAAGTAGGCAACAGCCCTATTGGGTGTCACTACGATAGCTGCCCTCATTTGGGCACCGGACAACAGTGCTAACAGCAGCTGGTCTGATGAGGCACCCATGTAGTGGATATCGTGGAGGCATCTACCACTCACGATTTGGAAGGCTCAATTTTGACCTAAATTAGGTCAAAATTGATTTTCAACATATCTTTCCCTTTAGAATTTGACCATTTCATTAATTTTGGCCTCGGTCAAAATTAAATTCTGATCTGATTTGGTTTTTTTTTTTGGTTCTTGACTGGATTTTGACCTAATCTGATCTCTATTTAGCCGATCCTTATGTGATTTTGACCTAGTTCGGTCAAAATACTGATTTTGACAACCATTTGATCTTGACTTTGGTCAAAATCTAATTTGATCTCGATCTTGATCATGGTTTGGATTTTAATCGTTGAATAGTGATTTTGACTAGGTCAACTTTTTGAATTTGATGTTGATGAAAATTTGATATTGTCATCTTTTATTTTTGATCAATTAAACCTAATTTTGAAATTTATGTTTGACTATGTTGACCTTGGTCAATTTTAAATTTTGATCGGACTTAGATTTTTACTATAACTTGTTGGATTTTGATCGTAATTTAGGCCTAATTTACTTAAAATTTTAAGTTTTTGATTGATTTTGATCTTGATCAACTTTTATTTGATTGAATTTTAATTTTAATCAATCTTATATTGGTCAACTTTAATCTTGATTGAAACTGAGAACTCATCTTTAGGACAAGTCTTACGAGCTTAGTGTTTTTTTATATATCGATATTATTATTTTCTTTGAATCGCATGATGATGTTTTTATACATTAAAAGAATATTATGAATAATATCAAAAGATATAAATTTAATTTATTATTATTATTTAATTTGTGAGTGGCGGCATCGTAGCTCGCCCATGCGCTTGCCCGCCTGCCATCCTTGAGGCTGCTGTTCCACTGCACAATGGCGCTTGATGTGATCGAGTCGATATCGATTCCGACATGGTCGGCGAGCGGATCCCACGCGTTGGGAAAGGTGTCGAACTCGACCGCCACCGTGCTGACCCTCGAGCTATCGACAGAGCTGTTGCTGAAGAGGCCGAGGAAGGCGGCCCGGGAGTAGGCAGGCAGGGTGGGACGATACGCGGTGAGGAAGAAAGCGAGGCCGTCGCCGTGGGGGGTTAAGGGATCGGAGGAGTTGATGACGAAGGAGAAGTGGGTGGTGAAATCAGCCAGCTCCCTCGTGGTGGCATCCCAGAGGCGGAGCGGCTCCCGGTACACTGCTCTGCCGACGCTGTATTGCATGGGGGAGCTCGTGAGATGGATCTCCTTGTCCAGCAACGATGCGTCGCCTTGGAACTCGATCTTTGACGTCGTCTCGTTGTCGAAACCGGAGAAGTTGAAGGAGAGCGAGCTCGCCATGGGGATCACAGTCGTCAGGCAGACGAAGAGAAGAGACAAGTTGCTGGATCTCCTCAGAAACATGGCTGTGTGTGGCACGAGGCAGTGCAGGATGGAAGTGATGAAGCTGGTAAAGATGTTCTTCAGCTATAAAAGCCTCAAAACAATAATAAGATTCGCCTGCAATCGGTTTTCCTGATGCTTCATGATGACATTCCAAGAACCTGTCGTCCACTGAACAAGCTTTATGGTCAAATCAACAAAGAAAGAGGCGTTCTTTATGTTGGGAATTACATGCACGTTGTTTCGGTGTCACATCTCTCCATATCCAACCTGCGATCCGATGCAGGAGGGACACGCACTATGTCTAATATATGATGATCTTTATTCTTCATTTCTTGGGCGTGAGTAATGCTCCTTCTTCCTGCTTTAAATCTACTCAATCTGTAAAGTCAACTGACAGATACAATAATACATTGAGGAACAAAAGAGAATGGTAACTCTGTACTCAATCTGTATTGCTTTGTACATGAAATTAAATATGCAAGCATATATGTCAAGTATGAGCCTTTTATGATTGGGTTGGTCCAATTAAAAGAAATATTTTATGACATGAATGAAATATTTCAAAGGTATTTTATATTAGATTAATAAATTTATTTAGTCTTTATAAGTTCATTCAGGTCTTCTCCGACTTTAAACGTGGGATTAAAGCTGCTATTTTAATGCTTCGTTCTCCATTGTTTTACCACGGAAATTGCTTCCGTGTTTCTCAATGATCGAGAAGCTTTTCTTTTTCTTCAAGAAAAGAGGATGATGGACGATGGATTTTCGTGGTGAAGAGATGGAATTCCAAGACATGCTGCTGTCTGGAATCATGAACAATGTGGATCGATTATAAGTGCTTCTTTCCCACCACACACCAAGAACAATTAAATCTGCATGATGCAGGAACGAAAACAAACAAATGGCTACAGCAATTGAGGTGGAGATCTAATAAATCTGTTGGGTAAAAGGCGGAATAATTTTTTTTCGTCTTTGTGTATCAAAATGAGTTTCTCATCAAAATAACAACTTGATATCAAAATACTAATATCAACTAGAACAACATAAACAGTAGAGCAATAAATCAATCACACAGTCAGAGTAAATTTTTAATGTGAAAAACCTAATACGATAAATCACGGGAGCATAGTTCATCTTAAACTTTCACTATCAATAGTAATTATAACAGGTTTACAATAAGTCTTCTCTAAAATAATAAGAGGATCACAATAACATCAAGATCATATATCTTAGCTCAAGAATAGTATATCTTCAAGATCTCATCGAGAGGATAAACTTTAGATCAGCACTATTAGGATTATAGAGCTTGCTACAAGGATTCTCCACATAAAATTTGGGCCAAAACTAATAAAGTTTAACCTCTGATCGTCAACCAAAAACTCAAAAACCTTATTTTCTCTCTCCTTTTTTTCACACCAACGCACGTCGCTGCACCAAACCCTTCTCTTTTACTACCCTAAACTGCATGCCTCTTTTTCCTTTTAATTATTAATTTGGGCTTAAAAAACCTAATTGTCCAGTCCAAGCCCACGTATGGGTTGGACCCAATAATTCTCTCTCTTCAGCTCATATAGTGGGGTTGTATTAAGCCCGCTCTTCGCTTACACATATCTGATCAATTATCATTGGTATGCACATTTTCCAACTGTAATTCTTTCATCTCAAGTACATCACGAATCCAGTAATATCTCACATCAATATGCTTGGATCTAGAATAGTATGTTGAATTCTTGGAGAGGTGAATGACGCTCTCACTGTCACAGTAAATAGTATATGCTTCATGTTTCAAGCCCAATTCTTGTATAAACTTTTTCATCCATAAAGTGTCCTTACAAGCTTCAGTAATTGCTATGTATTCTGCTTCTCTGGTTGATAGAGCAATACAATTCTGTAACTTAGATTGCCAAGAGACTGCTCCCCTTGCAAATGTTATCAAGAACCTCGAAGTGGACTTCTTGGAATTAGTATCACCTGTCATGTCTGCATCTGTGTAACCTTCTAACACAGGTTCATCACTGCTAAAACATGAACACAACCTGGAAGTACCTCTTAGATATCTTAATATTCATTTCACTACTACCCAATGTTCCTTTCTAGGATTAGAGAGAAATCAATTGACAACTCCAACTGCATAAGCTATATTTGGCCTAGTACAAACCATATCATATATCAAACTGTCTACTGCAGATGAGTAAGGCACTCTGAACATTTCTTCTTTTTCTTTCTCACTTGTAGGACATTATTTCGAATTAAGCTTAAAATGACCTGCAAGTGGAGAATAAACTGCTTTGGCTTTACTCATGTTGAATCTTTCAAGAACCTTTTCAATGTAAGTCTCTTGAGATAGCCAAATCTTTCTTTTCTTCCTATCACGAAGAATCTTCATGCCAAGTACTTGTTTCACCAATCCCAAGTCTTTCATGGCAAAAGATTTACTTAGCTCTATTTTAAGCTTTTCAATTTTTTCAACATCATGACCAATAATTAGCATATCATCAACATATAGCAAGAGAATAATAAAATCATCATCTGAAAATTTCTTCATAAATACATAATGATCAAATGTGGTTTTATTATACCTTTGGCTCATCATAAAGGAATCAAACTTCCTGTACCACTATTTACGTGCATGTTTAAGTCTATATAAGCTTTTCCTAAGTTTACACATCAGATTTTCTTTTCTCTTGACTTTGAAACCTTCTGGCTGCTCCATGTAAATTTCTTCTTTTAAGTTACCATGAAGAAATGTTGTTTTCACATCAAGTTGCTCAATTTCTAAATTTAAGCCGGCAGCCAAACCAAGAACAACTCGGATAGATGACATTTTCACAATTGGAGAAAATATTTCTTCAAAGTCAATACATTTCTTCTGACTGAATCCTTTCACAACTAGTATTATTTTCAATCTTTAATTTATAAACTCATTTATTTTTTAGAACTTTCTTCTCTTTAGACAACTTTACCAAGTCATATGTGTGGTTCTCAAGCAAGGATCTCATCTCTTCTTGTATAGCTTTAACCCACTCATTCTTATGCTCATGTATAATAGTTTCTTTAGTAAGTTTCTGGCTCTCCCCCGTCAATAAACATAACATACTCATATAGAGGATATCTGGTAGATGGTTGTCGCTTTCTTGTGGATCTTCTTAATGAAATTTTAGCTGGTGGTGGAGGTACTTGTTCAGTTTGTTCAACATCATCAATTATAAGAGTATCATCACTAGCATTCTCACCATAATTTTCTTATTTATCTCTCCCATGATCATCATAAACTACAGGTGAAGGAACTAGACCCAAACTCAAAGAAATATAAACAGAGGTTTTTGGCTTATCAACATCATCAAATAATCGGTCTTCAAGAAATACAACATCTCTACTTCTAATAATCTTCTTATTCAATGGATCTCATGACATGTACTCAAACTCTTTATGACCATATCCCAAGAAGATACATACTTTTACCTTATTATCAAGCTTAGACCTTTCATCTTTGGGAATATAAACAAATGCTTTACACCCAAAGACTCTTAAATGATTATAAGATATATCTTTTTCTTTCCATACTCTGTCTGGAATATCACCTTTCAAAGGAACTGATGGAGAAAGATTTATCAGGTTAACTGTAGTTCTCATAGCTTCCCCCCAAATTGGCTTAGGTAACTTGTTATGGGAAAGCATACACATAATCCTTTCTTCAATGGTTCTGTTCATCCTTTCTGTCATACTGTTTTGCTGAGGAGTTTTATGAACTGTTTTCTCAAGCTTAATACCATGAAACCTGCAATAATTCTCAAAAGGACCCCTATCATTATCTGCTCGAATACACTTTAGCTTTCTATTAGTTTCTCTTTCAACACTAACATGAAACTCTTTAAAAACATCAAGTACTTGGTCTTTAGATTTCAATGCAAAAGCCCAAACTTTCTAGAATGATCATCAATAAAAGTAACAAAATGAAGAGCACCTCCAAAAGTTCTAGTTTACATAGTACAGACATCAGTATAAATTAAATCAATAATATCTGATCTTCTAGATGATGGATATGTATGAAATATAACTCTGTGTGTTTTTCCAACTAAGCAATGATCATAAGATTTAAGAGATGCACCTTACAACTCTAGTAAGAACTGCTTTCTAGCAAGAGTTTGAAATTCCTTCTCAATGATATGACTAAGCCTCTTGTGCTAAAGATTTATACTTTCACCCTTCTGAATTGTATTAATCTCTCCTTTGTATAACTTAGTTTCCATGACATAAAAATAGTTAAGCTTCTTTTCTCTTGTCATAATTAGAGAACATTTAATGAGTTTCTATTTGCTTTCACCAAAATAATATATAAATCCCTTATCATCAAGTATGCCTATAGATATCAAGTTAAGACGAATATCTGGAACATGTTTGATATATTTGAGTATCAATTTGCTCCCAATACTAATCTTCAAGCAAATATCTCCAATATACACAATCTTACATGTACCACTATTTTTCATTCTGACATTATCAAAATCACCAACAGTGTAAGATCGGAATAAATCACCATGAGAAGTGACGTGAAATGAAGCACTAGAGTCAATTACCCAATTACTGTCCTGAGCTGACTAACACAATCGTCATCATAAATAATAATGATATCACCTTCAGCAGCAACTGTATTGGTCTCTTTCTCATTTTTCTTCCTTTCATTCTATTCTTGCTTCCAAAACCTACAATCTTTCTTCAAATGACCAGGCCAGTTATAGTGAAAAGTTTTGATATCTCTTCTAGACTTGGATCTTCCTCTATAATCATGTGGATTTCTACTATGACTTCTTCCATGTCTTTTTTATTTTTCCGTAACAAATGCACCAGAAGAAGATTCTCTATGTTTTTTCTTTCTAGTATATTTATTTAGTAAACTATCTTTAACCATATATATAGATAAAGTCCCCTATAGCGTGGAGTTACAGATTGTCACCGCATACGTTTCTCATTTTTCTAGTAAAGAGTTGAGAAATAATAATCCTTGCATCTCATCATCTATATTCATTTTCATAATAACAAACTTGTTTGCAAGACTCTGAAATAAGCTTATGTGTTCAACAATGTTACTATCATCTTTATACCTTAAATTTACAAGCCTTCTGAGAAGAGAAATTCTATTTCCCACTATCTTTTTCGTAAAGAGGTGAAATCTAATCTTTACCAAACAACATCAGCTCTAGTTTCATCAGAAATATGCTCATGCAAATTTATATACATTCATCTTCTAATATAGACAATAGCTTTTCTATGTTGAACCTCTCATTCTTTATCATCTATAGTAGAAGATTTATCTTTAACCTTGATGGGCTTATACAAATCTTTGCAAGTTGAATAATTTGATGAGTTCAATTTAATCATACTATCTGATTATTCCATTTCAATCACACAAAAAAAAGTAGCACCAAACAACCTGCTGCTTTAATAACATTTGTTGGGAAAAACCTATTAAAGCAGAATAATTCTTTTCCCTTTTTGTGTATCAAAATTAATTTTTCATCAAGATACCAACTTGATATAAAAATACTAATATCAACCAAAATAACATAAATAGTAGAGCAATAAATCAATCATGAAACCAAATTTTTAACGTAAAAAAATAAATACAGAAAAAACCATAGGATCATAATCCACCTTAAACTTCCACTATCAATAGAAATGATAATAAGTTTATAATAAATATTTTTTAAAATACTAAGATGATCACAATAACATCAAGTTGTTATATTCATCATTACAGAATTTTATATCTTACAAAATGGATATCATAGGAAAGTATCTCAGAGAAGATAAACTTTATATTAGCACCGTTAAAATTATAGAGCTTATTATAAAAATTCTTCACATGAAATTTGAGTCAAAACTGACAAAATTTAACCCCTGATCATTAACTAAAAAACTTAAAAACTTTATTTTCTCTCTCTGTTATTTGCTTTCTAACGCTGCACCAACTCACGTTGCTGCACCAAACCATTCTCTTTTGCTGCCGTAAACCTCTTTTTCGTTCTAATTATTGATTTGGGCTAAAAAAGCCCAATTGTCCCGTCCAAGCCCACATATGGGCTGGACCCAACAAAACCAGTTGAGCAGGCAACTGTTTCTCGGGTCACAATGTGGGCAGCATCATCTGCAGCGGCGATCTTGCATGGACCTTGAAGCGCTTCGCGGCTGCTCTCAGCACCCTCTTCCAGCCCTGCAACCACCTCATGCGGTCATACGGAATCCTAAACGCCAAGATTGTGTGTACTACGGGGATGAAGCATTACCAGTTTAGGAGAAGGAACCGGAGAGAAATCTAAGCTCTTCCTAATAGCACTCGGCCTCTTCTGCTTCCGCTTCATGTACGTGAGCTTTGCTTTCACTCTTCGGAGCGTCACTGGAGATCCGGCTAAGAGTTTCTTCCGGGTGTCATCGATGCCGCGGGGGAGCAGGGGAGACCATATCCCGCTCTGGGAGTAATCGAAGTCGAAGGCGGAGTTGTCCGGGAACTTGCCGAGGAGCTCCCGTGACATGGTCGGCTCCAGGTACTCCACCGTGACGACGCGCTCCGCCACCATGGCTCGACACTATCATCAGTGGAAACGGGGTCTGGGGGTGGCTTGTGGTGGTGAGGGGGGAGATGGAATGGGTTGCAGAGGGAAGGAGATAGAGAGAGAGAGAGCGGATGGGGAAGAAAACAGAGGTAGAAGCGATCGTTGAGACTTGTCATGGCTGTGTGTGTTAGCGTTAGGGGAAATTCGACCGTTGGAACTTGGCATTTAGCTTTAAACATGTAGGAAGCTTGACCTACACCGTTTTCTTTGAGAGACAACGTGGAACCCACCGCAAAGGGTCCCGTTTTGCTCCAACAGTGAGGCAGGTAGGGAGGACGGGTTCGAGTTAAATGGCTATATAAAATTATATAGCTTGATATTAATACGTACAAATTTTATTTTATTTTAATAAAAATGATATCCGGCGGAAATTTTTATTATTTGAGTTGGTCTTCCCTACTAGTGGAAGTATGAAATCATGCATGACGTGCACGGAACGGGACAGTTATCTCCGACGATGACATTTGGGAAGAGTCAAAGAGGACTTTCTGTTTATTGGGTGATGACCGTCGCCGTGGTTGATCAATTCCAAGAAGAAAAGGAACGAAAGGACATGCATTTACTTATTCAATTAATTAGAATGGTTCGTTGGACTTGGAAACATCGATTACCCCAACGCTACCTATTTGAACTCCCATTCATCACCACCCCACCAATTTGCGTCCTTCTTCCTCGAACTTGTCAGCCATGACGACCTTGTGTAGATCTTGGGTTATCTCTACCTTCTTCTGCTTGTCATTTGCTGTCCCCTTGGCAACCTCTCTCTCCTTCAACTTCTCTTCTTTCGATCAATCCAGTCGATCCAAAATCCAACAACAAGGGGATGCATACGTCGCCAATGATCGCATACAGCTCACCAGGAATCAGCTGGACGGCAATATCACTGATAGCGTGGGTCGAGTAGTGTACGAGGAGCCGCTGCTCCTGTGGGATCCTGAAACCCGTGAGCTGACTGATTTCACCACTCGTTTTGCCTTCGCCATCAATGCTCTGGGTCGATCTTGGTCCGGCGATGGTATGGCTTTCTTCCTGTCGTCGTATCCTTCTGCCATCCCACCCAGTTCGCTCGGCGGCAGCCTCGGCCTCTTCAACAGCACTCCGCTTCCCGCTAACTCAACAATCAATAATACAGTGGCGGTAGAGTTCGATACGTTTCAGAACGACTTTGATACATCTGCCAACCACATCGGAATCGACGTTAAGTCCGTCAACTCCTCTGCGGTTGTGGATTGGCCAAGCAATATCAAGGATGGTAGGGAGGTAAATGCTTGGGTGAGCTACAACGCCAGCACTCATAACTTGAGCGTTTTCATGACTTACGCTCAAGTTGCAGGGTCCGGCAACTCCAGTCTCTCCTACCTCATTGATCTGCGGGATTTTCTACCAGAGAAGGTAGCAATGGGCTTCTCCGCGGCCACTGGTAGTGGAATCGAGACGCATGCCCTTCTGTCGTGGTCTTTCAACTCGAGTTTGCTACCAAAAACCACGCCGCCCGCTCCGCTTGCAGCGAAAAGGAAGAGCAAGATGGGGCTCGTGGTCGGTGTAGTAATCGGGGCAGCGGTCCTAATGGTTGTGTTGGGCTCGCTCGGTTTAATTTTGCGAAGGAGGAGGAGGAGGAGGACCACTGGGAGGGATGCAGAAGATGAAGTGGAGCTGGAATTTGACCGGAACATGGATGACGAGTTCGAAAGAGAAAGAGGGCCAAAGAGGTTCGCTTACCAAGAGCTGGCCGACGCGACGAGGAATTTCTCCGAGGAGGAGAAGCTGGGCGAGGGAGGATTCGGATCGGTGTACAGAGGCTTCCTGAAGGATTCGAAGCTTGAAGTGGCAATCAAGAGGATCTCCAGGGGATCCAAACAAGGAAGAAAGGAGTACGTCTCGGAGGTCAAGATCATAAGCCGGCTGAGGCATCGGAACTTGGTGCAGTTGGTGGGTTGGTGCCACGACCGCGGGGAGTTCTCGCTTGTCTATGATTTCATGCCCAACGGAAGCCTCGATTCCTATCTATACAGCACAACCAGGCTTCTCGAGTGGCCGGCGAGGCACAGGGTTGCGCTAGGCTTGGCCTCTGCGTTGCTCTATCTCCATGAAGAGTGGGAGCAGTGCGTGGTGCATCGCGACGTCAAACCCAGCAACGTCATGCTGGATTCAGCGTTCAACGCCAAGCTGGGAGATTTCGGGCTGGCAAGGCTGGTCGACCACGATCGCGGCTCGCAGACGACGGTGTTGGCAGGCACGATGGGGTACTTGGCCCCCGAGTGCGTCACCACCGGCAAGGCCAGCAAGGAGTCCGATGTTTACAGCTTCGGAATCTTGGCGCTGGAGATCGCATGTGGACGAAGGCCTGTGCAGCTGATGGAGCAGGCGAGCAAGGTGAGACTGGTGGAATGGGTGTGGGAGCTCTACGGCAGGAGAAGATTACTTGAAGCGGCCGATGAGAAGCTGGGTGGCGTCTTCGACGAGAAGCAGATGGAGTGCTTGATGGTTGTGGGGTTGTGGTGTGCTCATCCTGATTACGATCGACGCCCATCGATCAAACAGGTGATCAACGTGCTTAACCTCGAGGCTCCATTGCCGGAGCTCCCACCGTCGATGCCGGTGCCGATGTATTACGCGCCTCCCATCGAGGCGTACAGGTTATCCTACGCATCCTCTGTTTCAGGAACAACGAGCGCGAGTTCTGCATCCACAGCCTGCGTTACCGACTCTTCCAACTCGAACATGTCTCGAGGATCATCGTCAACGACATCGCACTTACTGAAATTTCAGTGAGGACGGCACCAAACACGCCGGTTCATATTACGATGTTATTTTTTAACCAAAACCATAATTATGATGTTGTAAGAAGGTGTAAATGACAATAATTCATGATGATTATAGATTTTTCTGAAAACTGGGCCATCATGGCAATCCAAATATTCCTTTTATGAAATTTTAATGACGGTGGATGCTGATTTAATATTGTGCAAATGTATCAATCATGATAATTAAAATATCTTTATTTGCTGCTAGAAGAATTGAGCCCAAACATCTAGAAAAATTCATTCTCTGGTCACAAAGACACGGCCAAATGTATTCAAGGTACATGAGTTGAGAAGACTTGACCCGCATGACAAAAAATCTATTACGACAAAGGTATAAGACCAAATATGCTCGAGACTTATAAGTCGAAAAAGCTCAACCCACGTGAAGAAAAATCTACCCATAACAGAGGCACAAAGCAAAATACGTCGGAGACGCATAAGTCGAGAAATCTAACTTGCCTAAAGAAACATACAATAATGGAAGCATAAGGCAAAATTTGCCCAAGACATGCGAGTAAAAAAAAAATGATCCACGAGAAAAGATCTCGAACGCTCTCATGTTAGTTAATCATTATCCAACACGTAATCGTCATGTGGTATCCAAAGAGGAATAGATAATCATAAGTTTTCTTCGTGACCTTTATAACCAAAAAAATAATCATAAGCTTTATTCTTATCTTTTATGATTAAAAAATAATTATAAGTTTTATTCTTGTCCTTCATGATCTGAAAGATAATTATAAACTTTATTTTTATCCTTTACGACTAGAAAAATAATTATAAACTTATGAATGCTAATCTTGTATTATAAAAGGGGACAAACTTACTTTTTTAGGGACTTAATTTCTATACTCATGAATTTCGGATTTCTAACTTGGAGCTTCAAAGGGATCAACTTGGGAAACCTTTTATGACCTCGGTCTTCATGCAAGTGACATCTAGGGAGCTTAGCATTTTTACCTCGAACACCCATATACATATGGGTTCAATCCACATCAAGCTGACTAAGACATCAACAACATTCTCTATCAATGGTAGACATCACTGTTCACTAAGTGGAGAAGGAAGACATAATCATAATCAAAGATAAAGATAAGAGTTAAGGTTTATTTTAACTGATATAGTTTTGGCAATTGACCATTTAAGCCCTTATAGTTTATTATTGTATAAAATAATCCTTATATTTTTTAAAACATAATATATAAGTCTCTCCCATCAAGTCTGAGTTAACAAATATTAAAGTCTACTTACATAGCATGTTGACTCATAATAAACTATTAATATAATGACACGTGTAATTTAAATTAAAAAATAGGTCCATTTTAGCTCTTGTGGTTTTGGTCATAGAGCACTTAAGCCCTTATTTTGATATCTTAATATTAGAATTATTATAACTTTATGATGCATAATAATTTTTAATTTTAAAATTTTATTATTAATAAATATGAATTTTGATTTATGATTTTAGAATAATTATTTAATTGGTAATCATCTCTCAAGCTTAAGAAAATTTTAAGATTGATTTAATTATTAAAATTCTTTTTTATATTAACATAATAGTTTTAATTTATTTAATTAGATATATTAATATTTTAAGAATTATGTTTGAATTTTTATAATTTAATTAGTTTTAAATTTAAGATCATGAATTTAATTTTTTTTAATTCATAGATTTAAGTTACTTTTGGTAATTTTAAATATTAAAAATCTAATTTGATAAGAGGAGTCTAATTGGGGTTTGACTTAAGTCAGGCTGATCTGTTAGACCGGATCGACCGAACCGTAATGGTCATGTACGACCTAGCCCATGAGACCAGGTACAACCTAGCATATACAGCTATGTACGACTTAACCCATGTAGCCATGTACGACTTAGCTTATGTGATCATATAGAACCTAGCTCATTTGACAAGGTATGATATAACTCATGTGGCCAAGCATGATCTAACCTATGTGACTACGTACAACCCGACACATATAGCAAAGTACGACCCAACTCATGTGACCAGGCATGGTCCAACTCATGTGGCCAAGTACAATCCAATCCATGTGATCAGACACGACCATAATTTATGTGTCTACCTACGACCTAACCTGCAAGCCAAGTGTGGCCCAATTCAGTGGTAAAGCTTAACCTAATCCACAAAGTTAGACCCACCATACGAGTGGCATTAGACACATTATCACTCCTCTATCCAACCCGTTGTATCTTAGCCCAACCTATTACTTAGGACAGGCACATATGGGACACATGTCCCATTCAATTTGAGTCGGCACTATACGATATAGTTTAATTTTCTCTCTTTTTATTAGTTTGAGATCATTAATTAACTTAATCAAACAAATTTGATCGATTAAAATCGGTTTAGAGTGATTATAAATCAACTTTATTAGTTCAAACCTATTTAATCTAATCAAAATCAATCAAATCTAAATTAGATCAGTCTAAGGTGATTCCAAACTAGTTCTATAAAAATTTGAGGTTAGTTTTGTTAAGTCCTAATTGAGTTAAGTTTGGTTTAAATCAATTGGAATATTTCAATTGGGTTTTAGTTGATTAAGGACTATTGAGAGATTGATATATTGTGTCTTTATGATTTGATGAACTTAAAAGGTTTGTGTAAAGATATCATTTGAAAATGATTATTGATTTTCTACTTTCTTAAGTTTATAAAACTTAAGTTTTATAGGTGTGACTATGTTACTGGTTTACATTGAAAGTGCAATCTGTGAATGGACTATGAACCCATCATAGTATAGAGCCACTAATGTACAAGTATTTCTAATCTAGTAGATCATATGTGATCCCTTATAGTATTTTATCATACTATTTCTTGAATGCATAGGTGAATAAATTATCATAGTTATTTATATATCATTGTCGAGGAGAGCGATTCTTTTCGAGAATTAGAGTGTCATTAATTGTGATGGTCAGATAAATTCTCCATTTATTGATAGAAATATATCACCACTTGGGTGAGGGAGAGATACTACTTCATCCAATATTGAGAGTATGATATGGATTCTCTACATCCACTATTAGGAGGAATCCATCATATGGAATATACCTCAGCATCTGAATCCATCCTATGGAATATGTCTTTCCATCTATGATGTTGAGAGAGTTTGGTTGTGATGTATGACTTTGTATCTTACTATTATGTATATATTGCATGTGAGTGATGTATGATTTTGTTTATTATAAGAATTATAATTATTATATATATATTTTTATAAATTTAGGATGTGACACACGGACGACGACTATGTGGAGCTATGCAAGCGAGCGGAGGCACCATTGGATTTCGTGACATTTACGTGGATATGAGTGATAATGATGATAGATGACGTAGGTGAGTGGTGGTCGACCCAGGTAGGCAACAGCCCTACCGGGTGTCGCTACGATGGCTGCGCTCATTTGGGCACTAGACAACATTGATAGCGGTAGCTGGTCCGATGAGGCACCCATGTAGTGGATATCGTGGAGGCATCTACCACTCACGATTTGGAAGGCTCAATTCTGACCTAAATTAGGTCAAAATTGATTTTCACCATATCTTTCCCTTCAGATTTGACCATTTTATTAATTTGGCCTCGGTCAAAATTAAATTCTGATCTGATTTGGGTAATCAATATATTATTATTTATATTAATTATTAATATTAATATATATTTTTATAAATATTAAAAATTATTTTTATGATTTTTTAAAGATTCCTATCTATAAGGTTGTTGATATATTTTTATCTTATATTTATTTTTAGAGTAGTAAGATCTGATGCTTAGGTGGAAAACTTTTTTACGTAAATTATCTTTTAAATTCAAGTATAAGATTTAAATTTGTCACTTGTATTTATACCAGAGATTTAAATTGAAAAAATATCTTACGTAAACTATGAATAATAAATAATAATTTATTATTATTTTTTATAAATTTAGGATGTGACACACGGACGACGACTATGTGGAGCTATGCAAGCGAGCGGAGGCACCATGGATTTCGTGACATTTACGTGGATATGAGTGATAATGATGATAGATGACGTAGGTGAGTGGTGGTCGACCCAGGTAGGCAACAGCCCTACCGGGTGTCGCTACGATGGCTGCGCTCATTTGGGCACTAGACAACATTGATAGCGGTAGCTGGTCCGATGAGGCACCCATGTAGTGGATATCGTGGAGGCATCTACCACTCACGATTTGGAAGGCTCAATTCTGACCTAAATTAGGTCAAAATTGATTTTCACCATATCTTTCCCTTCAGATTTTGACCATTTTATTAATTTTGGCCTCGGTCAAAATTAAATTCTGATCTGATTTGGGTTTTTTTTTGGTTCTTGACTGGATTTTGACCTAATCTGATCTCTATTTAGCCGATCCTTATGTGATTTTGACCTAGTTCGGTCAAAATACTGATTTTGACAACCATTTGATCTTGACTTTCGTCAAAATCTAGTTTGATCTCGATCTTGATCATGGATTTTAATCGTTGAATAGTGATTTTGACTAGGTCAACTTTCTGAATTTGATGTTGATGAGAATTTGATATTGTCATCTTCTATTTTTGATCAATTAAACCTAAATTTGAAATTTATGTTTGATTATTTTGACCTTGGTCAATTTTAAATTTTGATCACACTTAGATTTTAACTACAGCTTTGATCGTATCTTGATTTAGACCTAATTTAATTAAAATTTAAGTTTTTTGATTGATTTTGATCTTGATTGAATTTTAATTTTAATCAATCTTTTATTGATCAACTTTAATTTTGATTGAAACTGAGAACTCTAAGGAGCTTAGTTTTTCTTACATATCGATAATATTGTTTTATTACAATCGAGTGATGATATTTTTTTATATATTAAAAAATTTAAATAATATTAAAAGATATAAATTTAATTTATTATTATTATTTAATTTTAAAATTTAATAATAAACATTTATAATTATAATTTTTGAGTTTAACAGCAACTGTCACATCAACGTGTCGAATGCTGTCCCCGGCAGCAGCAGCAGCAGCTGAGACGATCCTCCACTGTTTGATCTATCACCTCCCTTTCACCCTGCTACTTCCGCTACAGCCACTTAAACTCTCCTCCTCTTTTTGCATTCTTTATGTATACATTGATCTCCACATGCATCTACTCAACTGTTTAAATCTAAGATGTTATTCTTCTATTATTATTATTAGGAATCGTCTGAGAAAAAATCAATCATCGTCTGTTTGACAGAGATGGATTGATTAGACATGAATTGATTAAGAAGTGGAATTACTTTGGTTGGCAGAGACTGGCTTGCACTTCTTTCAGCATTCGGATTATGTTGTGTTGTTTGTTTCTTGTTTCTCTTCAGTTATCCCTGTGTTCATTATATTCAAGGTTTTCTTATGATGGATTGTAGTGTGCTGTTGTAATCAAGATGTACTTGACTGTATGCTGCTAAACTAGTTATAAGGATGAATCACTCATGTCACATCTTTATCTCCTCTTCTAGTTTATCTCACGCAGAAGAGATACATTGCTGCTCCCAACATCTTTGTGGTCTCGCATTCATCATTTGCATCCTTGGCTTAGTTATTACAAGTCATCTCACTCTGTATAATATTCGGTGGTAAACCCAAATAATTCATAATAAAAAAAGGGAAAAAGAGTACTCATATATAGAAGAGATGTTAACTTTGTATATGCTGCACCACATTTAATTCAGTTTATAAAGCCAAGTTCAACTCAACTCTCTGTTCTTGATGATTCTGCAAGTCGATCGGGAAAAGAACTGATGGCACACTAGCCGATGCAGGAACACAAATAAAAAGCAGTAGAGATGTGATGCACTAATATAACTGGAAACTGTATCTTGGATTATAACGTCGGCAGCATCATCTGCAGCGGCGATCTTCCATGGACTTTGAAGCGCTTCGCCGCTGCCCTCGACACCCTCTTCCACCCCTGCAACAACTTCATGTGGTCATATGAAATCCCAGACGCCGACATTCTGTACTAGGGGGATGAAGCATTACCAGCCTTGACGAAGGAACTGGAGAGAAGTCTAAGCTCTTCCTAGTAGCTTTCTGCTTCTTGTACGTGAGCTTTGCTTTCACTCTACGGGGCGCCACTGGAGGTCCAGCCAAGAGTTTCTTCCGGGCGTCGTCGAGGAGCAGAGAAGCCGGTCCATGGCGGCCGATTCCGCCGCCGCGGGGGAGCAAGGGAGACCATATCCCGCTTTGGGAGTAGTCGAAGTCGAAGGCGGAGTTGTCCGGGAACTTGTCGAGGAGGACCCTGGACATGGTCGGCTCCAGGTACTTCACCGTGATGACGCGCTCCACTGTCATGGCTCAGCGCTAGCAGCTGAGGAAACAGAGTTTTGGGGTGGCTTGTGGTGGTGGAGAATGGTTTGCAGAGGGAAGGAGGGAGAGAGCGATGGGAAAGAAAAACCAAGGTCGAAGCGACCGTTGCTTCTCTGTGTTAGTATTGGGGGAATCCGACCGTTGGGATTTGGCATCAATGGGTCCCGTGCGGACTCCAATAGCAAGGTGGGTAGTCGAAACGAGTACGTAATTGAAGCGGGATGAAGTGTTTCTAGTGCATCCCGCTTGAGGTGGCTCAGGTGCTCGTGGGAAAGGAATCCGATACGACGTGTTAGACTGGGTCCCACGCTACGTCTCCAATCATAAGCCAGGTAAGTGCGACGGGCAACATAGGTGGAGTTGAAATCGGAAGCTCCCATTTGTGTTTGGTTCGATTCCATTCCACTCGATGTCTTCTAAGTCAACATAATTCCCGGTGTCATCTGGTCTGGCACGAACCGAATTGCTGGATAGCAATGGTCAACATTTGACTTTTGGTTGGAAATTTCCTTCCATTCTTATTTCCTTTGGAAAAACAACAGTGATTATTATTCATCTTAACCTAATCTAAACACGGAAATGTCGTTTTCGTTATTTGTGTGTGGATCACCAAATCATGACAGAAAAAAGACTTGTTCGTGTTCTTTATCTGATGACACGTTCGACCCTGTCAGCATGATGGAGATGGCAGTGGCTCCGATCCGATGAATCCACCATGGTCAAGGTCTTTATCGTTGTTTAAGACTCGACATCAGAGGACTAGAAGCTGCCCACGAAGTCTTCCGTTAAGGATAGCAGCCACACCAAGAAAGCAGGTGTGTTGCAACCTCTCGGGCATTTGATTTCAATCACTTCCATCACTCTCAATCAAACTTCCACGACGTTGCTGTTCTTCTTTTCCGCTTGGGATTATGAGGACATCGACCACCCTAAGCCGTCTGAATGAAGCTTTTATTTTGTTGACCTGGCCAGGGTGACACCACGATCGAGCCATTTGGACCAGTTCCGAAAGAAGATTGATGTCGATATCTATTTTTCCCCCCCTGCAAATGTCAGGGATGAAAAGACGTGTCTACATTCTAAATGAATCCATATATTTCCCACTTCATATTCACTGTTGCATGGGACAACCTTCTTCTGTTCTGCATTAATTTGCATCCTTCCACCGGAAGAAGTAATTGTCCGGGTCCTGTTCAGCAGAAGACACTAGTATCAGTCTTTGAAAATGTTTCTTTGTTGTTTCCTGCTTGTCAATTATTCTCTCTCTCTCTCTCTCTCTCTGAGAAGAATTCGATTAACTTTCTATATCATATTGTTTAAATTCTTTATTTTTCATATGAACAAGAAAACTAAAATCATTAACTTAGTTCATTTTTTATGTTAATAATGAGTTTAGTCCCGTTTGATCCAACTCGATTTAAGATTATATACTCAAGAGATCCCTCTAGAGATAACTCGAATGTTTGTCGATCATATTACGTAAAATGCATGATAAATTAATAGTGAGATGAAAAATAAAATTATAGGTGAATTACTGAATATGTTAGCAGATTTTATAATGAATTAGGTAGAAAAAATATTTTCCCTTGGTTTCGTTACTCAAGATAAACTTGGTTGGGTGTGAAGTCCGTCTATCATTTTTCCTGTAGCCACTGTGTTTATGGCAGGCGCCCATGGATGCAGCATCACTCTAATTTTCCTGGTGGAAAGGTTACAAAATATGCTACTTGTCATGAAACCGATTGACTTTTTTGAAGGAAGAAGACATCCTACAATATTATTTTTGAGAAATTTAGGTTGATTTGATCCACGTATATTTTCACTTTGACAACTTCAATGTCGTGTTTACAGGGGTTTCATGGAACCTGCAATGGCAGCCGCTCATGTCTTGTCTGTAATAGTTGTGACTGTGTCATTAACATGATGTCTCCCCATGCGCAAATAGTGCCGACTTTAAGTCGTCCACAACCGTCGAGACATTTCCTGCACCTGTTGATCGACGGCTTGTTTCAGTCAACGCTTCGGGGGTCGTTGTAGAGCAAGATTTAGCAGCCTTCTTCCCGGCAATCAGCCCCCCTGCAGATCTCGTGGTGGTAGCAGCAGCAACAGTAGCCATCTGATATGTGTTGGTCGTTGAAGTAGCTAGCCATGGTGGTTCACCGATCAAGCAGCATGTTGTCTGCTCTCTTTTGCTTGTGGATCGTTGTCCCTTCGGCAACCTGCCTCTCCTTCAATCTCTCTTTTCTTGATCCCGCAAGTCGCTCCGGAATCGAGCTGCAAGGCAATGCAACCTGGAACAGCACCGATGGCATTCAGCTCACCAACGACACCATCATCTACAGCGTGGGGAGAGCGGTGTACCGAGAGCCGCTGCTCCTGTGGGATGCCCGCACCAAGGCGATGTCCGATTTCACCACCCATTTTTCCTTCATCATCCGTAACTCTTCGAATACTTCATCGTCCGGCGATGGCCTCGCGTTCTTCATGGCGCCGTATCCTTCTCCCCTCCTCCTCGATTCCTCCGGCGGCCCTCTCGGCATCTTCAAAAGAGGCTCCTTGAATTCTACTGTCCCGACGGTGGCGGTCGAGTTCGACACCTACCAAAACGAATGGGATGTGGACGACCACCACGTTGGGATCGATGTCAACTCGATCGTCTCACAGAAGGTTGCGAGCTGGAACGGCAGTCTCAAGACTGTGAGGGTGGCGAATGCTGGGGTGACTACGACCCATCAATCAAATCTGACGTCTCCTTATGAGACGAAAGTCATTTTTAGCCCCTAAGTTTCATGCCTATTTATAGGGAAAATGCAGAGGATTTCGGATAATTTATTAAGAGAGTTTCTCCATCAATGGTATCCCTACGGAACTAATGC